>JASSRZ010000032.1:975497-988110 GCA_032164315.1 Malacoctenus gilli | reverse complement strand
TTTTTGCCCCCCCCCCCCCCCAGAATGACAGATGCTTCAACCCCCCCCCCCGCAGCAGTCAGGGGACACATCCCCTATCTGTGCAGCCCGACGAGGTTGTTCAGAATTGCAGATGGGAGGCTGCTCCCTCCCAGACTCAGGTTGGTCCGACGGCCTCTTCTTCTTCTCTCCATGTCAATCCCCGTGAAGCCAACCATTCCTGCCGGGGGGGTGTGTGGGTGTGGGTGTGTGTGGGGGGGGGGGTGTTTCATAAGCCCTCTGATCCCGCTGCAGCGGACTGTATCTCTGCCATCCCCTGACACCGGGAGAAAAGCATATACATTGTGCACAGCACCCTCTCTTTTCTTTTTGCCGGTAGCCCTTCTGCTTCCCGGAGCTTATCTTCCAACTGGCAGACACGGGAAATCACACCTCGCTCCGATAGCAGGCTGCTCTTCCCCGCCTGCCCCCCCCCTACCCCCCCCCCATCCCCCCTTCGCCTCGGCCACTATCGCCCTCGCTCTGCTTCCCCCTTTCGCTCTCGCAGCTCCGAAAGTTTGTCGCTCCGGCGCCCGTCGGCGTCGAGCCGTATGCACAATTCCGATGGGGCATTAGCCTCGACCTTCTTCCCAAGGACCCGAAATTTGCGTCTGAGAAAGCCTGCGACGCCTCGTGTCCCCTCCCTGATCTTTGCCACCCTTCTCAGGGGGGTCTCGGACCCCAGGTTGGGAAGCAATGCATAATTTCCGCTGCTTATTCTCTCAGCCAAATAAAACCCACTTTAAAAACGTTGTCCAGGAACATGCTGGCCGACAACGTTGGGTGTAGGTGTCAGCGCGAGTGTGACGAACACTGATAAGATTGAAACCTGCGTCTGATGCAGCGCACAAGAGGACTTAGTCACGACGGAACAAACATATTGCGAGCCACGTCCATAAACAGCGTTTTTTTGGTTTTTTTTTATCTGGTCGCCATTGGTGACGTCTGGAATTTCACACTCCTGCGACTCCTTCAAGTCATACGTCTGCGAAGTTTCTAACGGGGCCACCCTGCGCCGCCCGCCGAGTTACTGCGAAGCATGAGTGCCTCGCAGATGGCGAGTACAGTAACAGCTCCTGGAGAAACTTCCTGTCATAATGCATTAATGATGTGCTACCAAGTGAAAAATTCAACTGATGCCGCCTTTGAAAGTCAAACAGAGTGCGGAGTAAAACCCTCAGACAAACAGCGGAGCGGACAGCTGCGCCGGAGCCGGCGGCGGCGGCGGCGGCTGCAGACACCTTTCGACGGAGTGGCTGTTCTCGCATTGTCTTATCTTTGTAATTGGGGGCTTTACCTGACCGTGGTTGTTTGAGGAAGCGGCGGCGGCGGGGTTAAGCAAACGCCGGTGTGCCGAGCGCGTCAGCTGCCCGGCGTGATAAGGACGCGGGTTTACAGCCGCTGGCAACAGTTGGGCTCTCATTATAATCCTGTTTGGACAATGGGGGCATTGGCGGCAGCGAGTCGATTACATCCTTGTTTACCAACATAACAAAAGACGCCGAGTGACTTGGAATGAGCCGAGAGATAGTTTCACATCAGTCCATTTGGAGCAGTTCAGTTCAGGGGGCCGCAAAGTGGTCCGGACGGGAGGAGGGAAGCAGCGCGACGACCAGAAATATCAACAGAAAGTGCTCGTGGACAATAGCAGACGCTCCCTCCACAGCCTCTCAGCCAGCCAGAGGACCACTGGCCAACCAAACAAGGTCCCAACGAATCAACTGTTTGTAGCAACCAATCAAACAAACCGACCAACCAGTCATGGCCAAAAGACCCACCCACTGATCAATCAATCATTGTACTGACATAATCAATGAGATATGGTTTATTTTAATGGCGTTTGGTGAGAAACAGAGTAGCTAGTTTGCACTGACTGTTTGGCGTTGACCAGTGCTGCCCTCTGCTGGCCAGTTCTATCCCAGTCTCACATTTTATCTCCTGACTTTCAAGTAAAGCGACTGGATTATACAAGGTCTCGCCTCAGGCTGTGCGTTTGACACAGCTGTGATGTTTGTTGTTTGCATCCAGCACGGAGATTCAAAGCTCTCGCGAGAGCTGAACTCCGGTTTGAACTCCAGTTTAATGATAACTGACCATTTCTCCAGGGAACGCGAGTGATAGAAGCGCAGCTCCTTCCTGGGTTCGGTGTCTCCGAAGAAAGCTAAACGCTTGTAATTACGGCTGAATAGTGAGTTAACCTATTCACCCCAGCTTTAATGCTGTCACTCACCGCTTCAACTTAGCACTTAAGTAGGAGGATTCCCATTATGCTGATGGATTGAATATGAATGCGAATCGCAGCGTGCGTCGCCTGAGATTAAATCCTTCGCGCCGGGTTGGTCGGATTTTGCAAAGATGCAATCAGGCCGAGACGTACCGGGAGGCGAGATAAGCATCGATGGAGCTCGCGCCGTAATCGTCACAAAGAGGATACGGGAAGTTCGTTCTCTTCCACGCGCCCGACGCTGATTCATCCCGGTTTGAAAGAAATCAAAGCTCGTGTCTTTAATTTTTGACCTCTGTGGAACAAAAAAAAAGGAAAAATCTCAAACAGCACAAAATGTGCGAGTCTGTCGGGGAGGGAGCTGAACGGTTGGGCTGCAGAAACAGAGACGCACGAGTGGTAAACATCCCTTCAGCTATAATTAATTAAGCAAACCGACAGATCTAACATTCCCTGTAACTGTTTACAGTGATCTGACAGTGAAGGAGAGCGCCGGAGCCGCTCCTCCTGGAAGTCACGGCTCGGCCTCCTTCAGGGCTCGGCTGTTTGATCCCGAACCGGCCTCGTGGCGCCTGATTTCTCTGGAGAGCGGGAACGTTTCAGGCCTGACCAGGAAAAGCTCGTCTGGCGTTCGGGGCTCCGGAGCGCCGCGTTTCGTTGGGTCCGTCCTTCGTTTGCAGCCTCGATGGCGGAGATTGTTGAGGACTTTGCAGAGATTCACTCGAGTTCTGGTGGAAAGTCACTCATTTAGTGCTTCCCAATCGGCCAAAAGGAGCTTTTAGGAAAGGCTGTGGACTCTCTGATCTCTGTTAGGACACACCCACTTCCTCTTGCAAGAAAGCCTTCAAAATAAAACGACTTAGACGTTTTTTCTCGTCGTCCCTCCAGCTCACCTTGCAGCTTGGTCTTGGGGATTTTCCCGCAGGGCTTGGTGGCTGTGACGGTGGTGGCGCAGGTGGCGTCCATGAGCGCTCGCTTGAGCACCCCCGTCCTGTTCTTCTTGCCCGTCGCCAGGTCGCACTCCCCCCAAGCCTGGAAGTCGTACTTGCATTCCCCTGCAACAGAGCAGACGCCGGGGACAGAATTTGGTCAAACCAAACATCACAGATTCTATATGTGTTGCCGAAGAGAGTCGATTTTAATCAGCAAGTGAAACAACACCCCACCCCACCCCAGGCCCAAGGGGGGAGGGGGAGGCTGTGAGTCACGGATGCTGAAAGGCTTTTTGACGAGCTGTCGCCCGCTCCCGCCCGCTCCCGCCTCCCGTCGATAGAAAAGTGCCCGGCATCCAAAGAGTGACTTCACAAGGCGCCGCCTCTTAACAATACGAAAGGCGCTCTTGCTAACAGCGACAGACGGCGCCTGCCGCTGGTTTTGATCTCATATTTTTCTCAAAAGATGAAACCGGCAAGCAGATGAAGGTAATCAAAAGCCGCCCGGCTGGCTGGAAGTAACCGGCGGATACCATCTCTGGCGGCGAGGGAAGTACGTGCACTTCCAGCAGGACTCTGATTTGATGTCACGTTTTTGACCCCCCCCTTTGACACTCCTGCAGACTGACGGCGAAGCCGCTGCTGGGGTGGAGGAAAAAAATGGCCGCGGAGGGCCGAGGCGGCGTCAGAAAGGAGGTCGGCGGGAGTGTCGGCTTGGCGGGCCGCGCGCCGGCGTCCGTCATATCTGCCTCCATTATTTTGTTGCCAATCTCGCCCAGGCGCTCCCTGCAGGCGGTGACACTCATTCGTCAGCTTCCTCTCGCATGGAAGCGTCAGACCCCCCCCCCCCCCTTGTCAGCGCTGCCGAGTTCCCTCGGTGCTCGTCAGTAGGGAGGGGGACGGTGGCGAGGAGGACAGGGGCGGGCGGAGAGCAGTGGCGGGGAATGACGGGGCCATTGTTGCGGGAAACCTTCGGGGACTTCCTGGAGCAAGAGGGGGAAAAAAGCCCCCCCCCCCCGTGCCCGCACACCTATAATTTGTCTTTGAGAGGCGGCGAGAGCTCCCTTTGTGTCCACTGGGACGCTGTCAGGCAGCTCATGTCGTCCTTAAGGTGCCTCATATGTGTAGGCAAGAAAGAAATACAACTGTGGCAGTGTGAACACAACCACACACACACAGACGGGATGGTACTTGAAGCCCGGGCATGATATCTTAATCAGTGTTGGGAAGATCTGATGATGTTGACTCACACCGCGAGCTGCTGCCAGCAGACCAAAACAAAAAGGGGAACATACTTAATTACGCTTTCTTCCTGGCAACGCTGCCAAAACTGAAAAATACCGACGTTTACCTGCTAATTGGCTCTTTATTTGTCATCATGCCTCCAGTACGTGTTTGTGTGGGTGGATCATATGTTAATTATCATTAATATCTTTTTTTAACATCCTGACTCTGTGAATATCATCTTTATTTCATCATCTCGGTACTTGGATGGATCATTCCTCCAGCTTTAAGTCACTTTCACACTCAAATTTAACGGTTTTCTTTAGATTTCTTCATATTTTTGCAGTGTAACTGTGTTATTTACTTGTTTACAGAAACCTCCATTAGCCACAAGCCACCTTGGATTCACCTCAATCTCTCCTGAAGATGAATGAATGAATCTCTTTGTATTCACTCATTGCTCTAAAAGATCGGTGAAGTTACGCCACATAAAATCTGTTTTTTTCCTCCTTTTTGTTCCCGCTTTTTTTAACCTTTCAACACTCCCCGTTCAGTTGTATAAGTGCGCCCGTTTTGCGGCTGCGGCGCCAGCTCGCATTGTTTTCCGTCCGAGCCGCGAATTTCCCGAAATCTCTCGGGCACAACAGATGTTTCGATTTGTCGTGACAGCCCAACGCAACAAATAGCAGCTCCATCGAGTGCAGCCTTTCAGCTCTCACCCCCATTTAGGCTTGTTTTGTGTGTCTGCGTGCATTCACGGCCATTGTGCCGCGCTGGATAACCGCCTTTTTTTTTTTCTCCGCCGGTCTTTGTATTCGGAGCCATTAGCCGCAGCGTTTGCCGCCCGCTGTCGCCCGTCCCACAGGTGCGTCTGTGTTGTTTCGGGGTCACCGTGAATCCTCGATGCCACGGCGATCGGCGATCACGCCGACACACCGAGTTGCGTTGCAGTTTGTGCTGCAAACTGGCAAAGGAGAGTTCTCGAAAATCTCCCTCCTGCAGTGGCGCCACCTGCAGGTCAATGCAGACTGGCTAAAAACAGCTAATTTGACAGCTGGTTTGACTGAGGCTTCTGTAGCTTCAACTTGATCTTTAAAACCTCATACCTTCTCCAGATTTTGGTGCCGAAACCTTCGGAAGTTTCCCCAACCGTGACTCAGTCGGTGAGTAATAAGTCTGCAGGTCCGTTGGCTGTAAAAACGTTAATGAACGGCGTCAGAGCGCCAAGCCGGACTAGTTGCGAGCCTCTCCTGTCACAATGTGCGAGGTCAGGACACAAAATATTACCTTTGGTGATTGTACTAATTGCGAAACCATCCAAACTACAAAGGGCACGGCTCTCGCCGGCGTCTTGCCCAACAACGGCGGCTAGTTAAGGCATTTTCTCCTCCTCCTTCCCGGAGTAACTTTCTGCAATTTAAAGGCCAGCGGGCTTGTAAGTTATTGCCACTCCTCCCAAACTTCTGCTGCTATAATCTATAGAGCCAGTTAGTGGGGGCCATTATTTCCTGCAGTGTGTTCATCATTCGTGACAAGCTCATTGCAGCACAGCAGGCTTCTGCCTGACAGGCCATACCGTGGGAACAAAAGTCCCCGAGGCTTGTCACTGCGAGACATTTTCAGCTGTAAAAGCAGCGCGGGCTCCCAGCCGCCGAAAAAGCAAATGACAACGCCGGCTGATTATTCCTGTGTTTTCCATGACAATGTATCACACTCTCGGCAGACATTTCAGCTGTACCTCTAATTAGCTCGCTTACGCGTTTCTGCGCTGGAAATAGGACTATTGTTTGTTTGACTGACAGCCCATAATCGATCACGCCGAGGGTTCGCGAGGGGAGCCTTTGGAGAGTTTTTCCCGAGACATAAAACTTCCGGCGAGCCGGGTCGGGTTTGGGGTTTCGCTGGCTCCGCCGTCTGCTCGCACCTCCGAACTTCTTCTTCCAGTTGCACGGGATCTTGCAGCGCTGGGTCTTGATGGTCTGCTTGCAGTCGGTGCCGGTGCGCGTGCCCTCCCGGGAGCCCAGGCCGCAGTCGCCCTCGTTGGCCACGCAGACGCTCCACTGCCACTCGCCGCAGTCCGACTTGCGCTCCTTCTTGCCTGCGACACACAACAGCAACCGTTTCTCTTTCAATCTCTTGCTAAACAAGGAATCCAGAAGCCTTCTACAGTTTCAGAGGCCATATGAAGACTTTCCAGGTATTTCAAATTAAAAGCATTGAGCTCTGAGAAAAATCGAGCCTTTTACTGCAAACATACGACATATGTGCTTTGTTTGGAACTGCCGTCTGCCATGCAGATCATACAAACAGCTAAATGAACAGAACATCAGAGTGAGTGTTTGTATTTACTTTGTGCTCTTTGGAAAAAAGTCTTCTCTCTTGCTCTCTAACTTTTGTTCATTGTGTTTTAAATCAGCCGTAATAGGTTTAGGTGCTCGCGCTAATTTCCAATGCAAATGAGCCTTTCGCCTTGAATTTAAATGGGTCTAAACGCCGTTTTCATTTCCCAAGCGGGATTTATCGGACTTATTTCTGCGACTGCAAAATATTGCTGTTTGTTTCGGGTAAATTCTCCAAGGAGACCAATTATTTTAACCTCAGAGAGTTGTTTTTTCCACCATTTTTTACCAATTTTTTTCATTTATCTTTATGTACTTTTCAGGGAGTTGTGTCCAACTAAATAAGTTGTGCGGACAGCGAGTGCATCGTGTCGTGTGCGCGTCACCGGATCCCAGTGTAATTGCTTCTCGTCTTATCTGACGCGTGTCGGCGGCGCCGGCGAGAATCACCTTGTTTCTCTGCTTTGCCGCCTTCCGCCGCCATCACCGTTAGCACCAGGAGTGCCATTACAGCCACCTGTGTCCACAGCTTCTGCCCATTCATCCTGAAAGACAAGACAAGACGAATGTTGGAGGAGAATCCAATTTCCTTCCCGCGTCCAGACCGCGACGACGAGGACGACTCTCGAGCGAGGGCCGCCGCTTCTTCAGCTAATCGCCGATCCATTCAAAGAAAAGCAACCAGAGAAAAAGAGTGACGACGACGACGACTGTAAATGTGCCCGATTTGACAGTTTCATCTGTTTGGAGGAACAGAAGGGAGGAAGAGAAGCAGCGGAGGTCTCGTGAGACCAGAGGAGACGCCCGCGGGGATTTCCAGCTGCCATCGTGTGTCATTTCCACCGCCGCCGCCGATTCCAATATCAACATTATGATTGTCTGAGCCGCCGTTGCGGCCCAACCCCGTGGATGGATTTGCTGTCAGTCTCCTGACAGGTAGATCAGGTGGCCGCGCGCCTGGGATTTCATCCGTCACGTCTCCGCCACACTCCGGCGGGAAACAACAGGAGCCGATGCTAATCAAGTCGTCCGTCGTTCCCGCCGCGGATCGCGGACGACGTTTCTGTTCGACCCCACGATGCAAACACAACGTTTACACAGATTGTGACGTCTCATTCCGAAGGCTTTGGATCTGAAAGTCCAGCAAACATCAGGAATTTCTCAGAACTTTCTCACTCGTTTTATTCAATTTCATCCTTTTACCTGAAAAGAACCGAGATAAAACCTCCTCCTCTGAAATAAACCCCTGAAATTCCTGCAGAACATCCTGTCCTGGCAGAAAAAAATATACATTTGTCCCTTTTAATTAATCACGGCGCTGGCTGCGATCCCTTCGTCTCCCCCTCAATCCCTTGTTTAATGAAGCCACATTCCAAACGTTTCATTTCCTATAAGTTAAGTCTCGCAGACGGCAAAAAGGACTTTAAGGCTATCCCGAGCCGCTATTTCATTATTCGATGGTATCGGAGTGCGTTTTTATCAGGGTGCTAATATCTCGCGGCACTTCTTAGGGACTCATAATGAGCCTTATGGCGTTTCCCCGCCGTTCGCCTGCCAGGAAAAATGGTTTGTATCCCCCCCAAATGATTGATTCGATAGTTTTCTGACGGCGGCGACGGCTCGGCAGCCCGATTCTGATTAAATACAATTTCTCTCTCCCTCTTTTTTTTGTCAGCGTCGACTCCTTTTAAAAGAATCCCAACGATTCATCTCCATAACCCAAAAAAGAAGGAATCCATCGTTGAATCCCAGCTGTGAGCAACACGCACAATGACTTCTGAGAGCTTCAGAGAGGAAACGCAGAGAAAGCTTCCTGATAAAGATCATTTTTCCGAGGAAAAAAAGACTCATTGTGGCCTTTTGGAGAGATAACAGAGCCTCTGCCTCGGTTAGTCACACACAGGCTGATGGGCCCTTGATGCAGTGCAAGCATAATAGGACGGGGGGGGGAGACGAGGGTCCCGACGGCTTTGAGTGAGCACTTCATACAGTAGGTTAAAGGGAAATAAAACCTTTGAATTAAGCTGACTTAACCGTTTGTGGAGGGAGGCGGCGGTGGCGGCGGCGGCGGCAGGTTCCTCCCTCCTCCGGGAGGCGGCGAATTAAATGAAAGGCGCCGGCGAGGCTCACGTTCCCGCCGCTTCCTGTAATGGTCGAGCGGCAACATCTGACTGCCGTTCAGCCGGCGTGTCGAGCGCTTTGAGACGAGGCTCCGAGGAGCGCTGGCGTTAAAAGGATGGCGGCGCGTGCGGCGTCCCCGGAGTGGGATCTTCCCTTTGTGTCGAAGAGAGACAGACGGCAAACAGGAAGCGACGGCGCCGCGCAGAGTGTCGATCTCTACACGACTCATACCTGCGTGTGGTTTCGCGTCTTAAATCTTATCGGCCGTGCAAAAGAATCGGCGGACACGTGCGGGACTCGAGACAGGAAGTTGGTGAAACGGCAGCGAAACATTCCGAGTTTGAAGCGGTTAAATCCTGTTTTCAAAACATTTCCCCAGCCTGAAATGCCTCCATGCAGCTGAGTAAGCAGCCGTGTTTGCCTTCCAAATCATTCCTCAATGGTGGGAGTGGGGGGGCGGTGTGTGAAGGGGGGGGGTTATCGAGTGTTTGCAAACCCCACACCGAGGGTCACTTTGCCTGGAACATTAGAAAAGTCCCGTGGTCGTTGCGGGCGCATGAGAGAGTGAGAATCAGGCCCATCAAGCCCGAGCGTTTGCCGCCATTGATCCAGACGCCGCTGCGGGTTCCTGGTGGGGGGGGGGGGGGCGGATGAAAGGAGGAAAGCCAATACGGGCCGCAAATCGATGGCCCTTCACTGACTCCTCCCGTGCTTTCAAACACGCGCTACGGGCTTCGGCGGCGGCGTCCTCTGACGTAGAAGAGGCTCTGTTTACACCGTCGGATCCTCTTGCTTGCGTCTGAAGGCGGGGAGTCGACGGGGGAGTCGGAAAAACGGAGCCGGAGCAGTTTAATGAATCAATTATATGGACCACCGGAAGAGGGACTCGCCGGAGTTATTAGGAGCCCAAAAGACCTCCAACTCGAGGTGCGGGATTTAGTCGGCTTCCTCTTAATTCTCGCCATTAACCTCTCGCAGGCCACTTCCTAATCAGGGACTTTATGGGGACGAACACAGCCGGCGTGTAATCAGGCGGTGGCGGCGGCGCTGCGATGTGGTAATGATGAACACAAATATTATCATAGGACACATGTATGCATTTAATAGCACTTAGCGCGCACATGAATTAAACATGTTCCTTTAATAACTCTTCGCCCCCCGAGGTTGCAAATGAAAGGATGTAGTTTCCAGAGGAAAGTCACTACCACCCCCCACCCCCCACCCACCACCCAGCCAACCCACCGACTGCTTCCTCCGACTTTATCACGCAACTCTAGGAGCAGTACTTCTCACTTTTCAGGGGATTAATTAAGTCCAGCTGTCAGTTACGCCTTAAAATAAAAAGGGGAACAAATACTCGCCGTTCAAGGTGAAGCGATAAATAATGGGCCACAAAAATCATTAATGTTCCAGCTGAAAGAAGCCAAAAAAGTGGGCAAAACTCTCCCCTAAAACGGTCCGCTCACTCGTTCACTCGCCACCAAACACGTGAGAGCGGTCCGACGAGCTGTGACAAATCAGCAACACCGTGCGTGCGCTTCGATCCATCGTGGCGGCGGCGGCGGCGTGGACAGCGGTAGATGGAGGCGCTGAGCTGAGTGCCAGCATGTTAACCCGGGGATTGAACATCATTGATTTTCCACACCGAACGCTGTTTTTTTTGTTGTTATCGCCCATGAAATACACTGCAGTTACTCTCCTTGTTACTTCAAATAAAGAGTAACTTTGAAGGTACTTTTTGCATTACTTTACAGCCCATCAATCATTTTCTAAGGGGGTGTAAATCAAAGTCGCTGTTCAAAGTTGAATCTTGATGCGAATCTTCATAAATTTAGGTTGCAAAAGAGCCAAAATATCGTTCGAATCGTCAATATTTCGTCATCACGCGATTGCGCGAAAGTCTCGCCTCTGATCCTCGTTTGTGTCCCTGCAGCCACCACAGCTGTTAAAAAGGAGGTTTGCTTATTGTGTTTTCAGACAGAATCCGCCGCGGCGACCTTGGGAAGAAGTCAGACAGTTAAAAAAATAAAAGAGGAGGAGGAGGAGGAAGAGTGGCTTCTCCCGTCTCGGTAGTTGAGATTCAGACGAGCAGCGAGTGGCTCACCTCCACAGCCGGCATTTTGAAAGGATTTATTCAGGAGTTTCCGCGGGTTCGTGTGCCGCCGGAAGCTGAGTGAGCTTTTGAGATTTTGGCGCAGATGAAACGGCGGTGGCGTTTTTGACTGGAGGACACAGGAAGGCCCCTTTGAAAGCGCACAGGCGGCAGCGGCGGCGGCGATGGCAGCGGCGCGGCTCCGACAACAGATTACGGAACAAAAAAAAAAGCATTTACAGTGGTGGGTCGGCGCCGGAATATAGATAACAATATGGTAAATCATATGAGTGAACGCCGGGTGGGAGACGCCGTCGGGTTTGATAATGACCGCCATTGAAGGAGGAGTGAATCATTTCCTCGCGGGGCGACGGGACGCCCAAATTGCGGCGGCGCCGCCGCCACCGCTGCCGCCGCCACCGCTGCCGCCGCTCCTCGTGTATTTAGGTGGCGATGATTAGAGGCAAATGCCACACATCCCCCCCCCCCCTTCTCTTCGACTTGTGTTTTGTAAAGGTCAGACGGGGAGGAGAGAGTGGTGCGGCGGAGGGTCCCCGCTATCTCTGAGAACAGCCCCGGAGGTGCCCTCGGGGAGACGCCGAGCGAACGCAGCGTGTGTGGCGCTGCCAGCTTGTGCGCCGTGCGTGTGTGTGTGTGTGTGTGTGTGTCCTGAAAACAGAGCAGCGGTTTGAAGAGCAGCGCCGAACGATCGGCTGTTTTGGGTTTTTTTTTTCCTTTCTGATAATAATAAAAAGACAATAATGAGGGTGACAAACAACGGCTGAGCGAGAGCTGAAAATTGAAGTCTTGGCTTGGTGCACGGATGCCTCCATTTACAGTGATCGCATTATGCGACGCCTCCGAACACCCACCCGCTTGCTTATCCGCGCTCTCATCTCGGTGGCCCCCCTCTCTTTGTATCACTGACACTATGGGAACATTATGAGCTCCCCGCACTCCAACCACAGCGACAGACTTCAGCGGTTATCAATTATCCTCCGTGTTTTTGTGTGTGTGTGATACAACAAACGATGATTCAACTTTTGCAAATGTAATATGTGAAGTCGTGCCTGGAGCGACGGGAAAATGTGGTTTTGGTGGCAAGATTTTGGCCTCAGAGGGAACTTTTCGGAGGCGCAGCGGTCGGTGCGGCTGCTGTTATTTACAGAAACCCTTCCCTGAGAAACTTTACGTGAAACTGATGAAACCGCAGGAGTGTTTTTGCGTCTAATGCTGCAAGTGTCTCCCACCACGCGGTCGGATCACTTTTTGATAATGTGCAGTAAAAGGCGGCACTCCGTCAGCAGGTTTTGATCATTTCAGATCCCGCTGATACGGGGAAGCTGTATTCACGCCGCGGCCTATTTTTATCCTATCCATTAATCTCTATTCCTTTCCGGGGGGGGGGGGGCAACGGTGGAGGCACCTGCGCGCGGGCCCAGGGCCCGGCTGCGGGGGACGTCTTATCGCCGCTCCTTTTCTCCGCCCCGTTCCCCCGTTTGGGCGTCTTTTGATGGCCAGAAATAGCCGCCGCTTGTTCCCTCCTCAGATGCCGGCTGTCTGGCTGCTGGACCCGCGCAGCCTGATGGCCCCTGGCAGCCGCTGACAGCCCACGAACGCAGCTCCGTCCCCGCGCTGTTACCGCCCACCGTGGGGGGGGGCG
>JASSRZ010000032.1:912681-946269 GCA_032164315.1 Malacoctenus gilli | reverse complement strand
AAAATCTCATTAATCTCTAATGACTTAATTCTGTGTTCTCGGTGTGGCTTGTGTATGTTCTCATTAATGGCTTTTCAATCTTACGCTATGGACGAGAAGCAAGATTACAAAATGTCCTTTTTCTTTCGAAAAAAAAAAAGAAAAACAACACACCCAGACAGCTCCGATTGGGAGAGGAAGAGGACGTGATCCTCCTCGAAGCCATTTGATGTCGGACGCTGCAGATAATCGAGTGTGAGATCTGGGGGGGGGGGGGGGGGGGGATGATGACAGAAAAGGAAAATGCGGAAAAAAGCTCCGAGCAAGTCGCAGTTCAAACAAAAATTAGGACCTTGTGAAAGACAGTGAAAGGCGCCGGGCAAACTGAGCTGGAGGGGGGCCAACGGTTCATCACAAAAATACAACAGAAGCAACATTTTTTTGTCATGTTTGATGGAAATAATTCACCCTCATACAGGTCGACCAAATTCAAGCTCTTCCAGCACAAAAAACCTTCCAAAAACACAAATATTTTATCAATAAGGTTTCTAATTTACACTTAATGGTATCACTGGCAGTGTGGCTGCCCCCTGCTGGTCAGTTTTGAGCATTGCATCAAACCTCTTAAAGAAAAACAGTTTGATCTCAACAAAAGTTACATTTCAAATCATCAAAGCAAACCTCGGAGGCTAAAAAGAGGAGAACGTCCAACTTTTGGCCCACCAGCCACCTGACGGACCGCTCAGTCCAACACGGAGACTGTCAATCACTGCCCCCTCAGGTTCCCGGCGGTACTGCGATGTTAGGTCTGCGTTATGTAAGTCTCCAGGAGACGAGGAAGAGAATAAAAGCGATGAGACAATAAAAGACGTTATTCCTCCCTCGTGGGGAAATTGAGTTGCCAGAGAAGAGGCGCGAAAAAAGAGATTGAGAGAAATCGACACAGAAAAAACACATTCACAACGATCACTGACCAGCACGTCATGAATGGAAGTAAATCTATGGATAGATGCAGTGACGTAAAGCCCGAACCTCAACTAAAAGTTGAGTCTCCCTTTAAAAAACTTGGTAAACAAGACACATAGTTCTGCAGTCTTGTTCCCACAACTATTGTGGGGATTATGGATCCTCACTTGGCCCCCTTTGGGTATTTGCGCCGTGCTGAAATAAACACATTCTCCCATATTTCACTCCTTCCAATTCAAACTTTTCAGTTGTCAAAACAAGCCCAGAGCCTGAGAGAGAGAGAGAGAGAGAGAGAGAGAGAGAGAGAGAGAGAGAGAGAGAGAGAGAGAGAGAGAGAGAGAGAGAGAGCCAGAGAGAGAGAGAGAGAGAGAGAGAGAGAGAGAGAGAGAGAGAGAGAGAGAGAGAGAGAGAGAGAGAGAGATCCCCTCACGCCCCGGCCCGCAAAAAGCTTTGAGGCCAATTAGCCGGGGAATTGCTGTGAAAACGTACACAGGCGGAATAATGGCCGGAGTGAGAGGGAGGTGAAGAGGAACTTCAATGACACATCATCCGCCTGCTTCTGTGAAAGTTACTTTGTGTCATCTCCGAAAAAAACAACAACAACACGCGGCTCCGCGCTCCAGCTCCGAGCGTCTTGGGGTCCGCGGCAGTCACCTTTAACAATGGGATTAGTGCCGAGGTGGGTGAGGAGGGGGGTAAAAGGGGGGAGGAGGAGGATAAAGAGTGCCTGGGATCACTGCTATCACTGATGGAGCCTGAAGCCCAGAGGGAGCACTTGTCTTTCTGTTTGATTTGTTCTCTGTCATCTCGTCTGTAGCCGGTGGGCCCGGGGTCTGTTTGCTTGGCACTGCCACGGCGGCTCGATTTGGAGAGCGAGGGGAGGGAGACTGGAGCGGAAACAGCTGCGCGTCCAAACGTGGGACCATCCCCCACCGCAACTCCGGCGCTCCGGGAGAGCCATGGCGACCCTCGCGGCCTCGCCGCTCTGACACCTGCACGACGGCGCGACTTCCTTTCATCCGGTCGTTCGAACTCGCGGTGACTCTTCGCCCTGGCTGCGGCACGTAAGTGAATCCCACCAGGAGTCGATATCTTTAAAACAAAACACCTCCGTCTCACTCCGGCTGATCACCAGTTGTCAGTGTTGCGGAGGAGCCCCGGCCCGAATCGATGGGAAAACAAATGACTCCCGGCGGCTTCGGCGGAGAGCCGAGACGGGAGGTTCGAGCCACAGCTGCGGTTCAACCACAGCTGACCTCGATCCGGCAGAAAAACTTCGTAAAGCAACGACACAGCGTCCCTCGGTAGCGACCATATGCGAAGGCTTTGAATTCTTCTTCTTCTTCATCTTGGGCTTCGGTGGCGGCGCGTGCGATTGGCACGGAGCCCCCCTCCGCCTCGCTTCCTGCAGTTGCGGGGGTTTTTCTCTCTGAGTCAGCCAAGCGTGTAAACACACATCAGCTGAGCCAGCGCTGATCCTGCGCCGCCATGCAGGTGCTCACTGTCAGTCCAGGGGTGGGCAGGCGGGGGGGGGGGATGCAGGGAGGTGGGGGGGCGTTAATAAAAGTCCATCTGACGACACAGCTCGGACCATCTGCAAGCAGCGCTCGGCGGACCGCGGGGTTAATGTTTGTGCTCGCCTACTCACGCCACGAAACTCACACTAATCACGTCGAGGCCCTAATTAAGGTGGAATCTCACCATCCTGCACGTTTTATACGAGTTACAGTAAATAAAACACATGACGTAAATATTTAATAGAAATAAATTGAGTTCTTTTCGTTTAGGCCTCGTTGTGTCGGACTGTCAGCCTGAGTTACCGCCAGAAAAACAAGTGGGAAAAAAGCTTTTATAAATCAGTCTTTGACTTTTACGAGGACCCTCGCAGCCCATTCTGATCAGCATCCATTTTTAATGAAGCCGCACGCGGCCCACCGCCTCGGCATCCCGCTCTCGGCAGCGGGCCATCCCTCATGCCTGGGAATGGACGTCGGTGTGAAGATAAAACGTGCGGATTAGCCGCAGCACGGCGCCGCTTTGTGCTTAATGCTTACTGATGAGTTCTAATCTATCACCAAGGTAGACAAAACGCTGCATTCTCATTAGCAAGCATTAAACGCCCTGCGCTACAACGCCGCCTCCCAAATGGTCTCCATTATTGTAATTGGACGGGCGGCCTGGCAGAAAGGCAACGTCTCATCCGCTCCTTTATCTCTCCTGAAACTTATCTGATGTGTCGAAGATACGGCGGCACGATGGCGGCGGCGGCTTCCTTCCGTCCATCCAACATCCAGCTAACTTTACTCAACATTTCAGCATCTCTTGTTCATATTTACGGCCCATTTTCTTCAAAAACAACATGGTCGTAAAGCCGCGAAACGTCCTGATCGATAACTCTATCCCAGCTCGCCAGCGCTCCGTCGCCGCCGCCGACCCAATAAGGCCCGACCTTCACCGAGGTCAAGGAGGGAAACCCCGACGCCGCGATTACCTGAGCTCGCGGTTCAACGCCGAGCAATGCATCATTGTTTCATCGAAAAAAGGAGGAGGCGCACCTCGATACCACCGGCGAGAAACCCCCCACCCGCCGCCGCCGGATCGATGGCTGATTACGGCTCCTGCTTCGGCTTAAGCACCTCTCATCACCAGCCAAGTCCAGACCGAGAGGTACGAGTCAATACGGATCGCCGGGCTATTAGAGGCCACATTATGGCAGTCATAGCGCCGCACTGGAGGCTCCAGCTGGAGTTATTAGCTCTTCTACATATGCGCCTGTAGACAGAGATGCTCAAAAAAACGCTGTTTGGAGAGAATCGTGTTTTTCCGGTTGATTTTTTTCCCTTTTTTTTTGAGGAAGCGGTTCAGAGCGGAGGAGCTCCCTTTCAACTGGATGTGACATTCATTAGATTTAGGCCACTGCAAACTTATTAATATTTGAAAAGACAAAACAGAAGGACCACAACAAAGACTTCAAACGCCGCATTGTTCAGTCTCGCCCACGGTAAACCTGTGATTTCTCTTCTTCTTCTTCTTCTCCTTTTTTTTTTTTTTCGCCTGCCGACAACTCAGCCAAGCTTCAGGAGAGCCTCATTATGCAATTGCTATCATCAAATGCACTCGCAGCCGGCGCCTCACTCCAAGACTTTGCTGTGTCTCCTCTTCTTGAAAGAAACGCCGGCGATAAAAAAAGAAGAAGGGGGACGTCTCTTATCAGTTCCTCTGTTTGTCCCACAATCTGCAACTTTTTTCCTCGACCCGCTTTCCTTTATTCTTCCTCCTCATATTAAAACATGTCAAGACGCAAAAAAAAATTATTAGCCCTTGTAGTCTGACATTTAAATGCAGCCAAGTCCGTGAGTCACGCGGGGACGGCGTCCTCCTCTTGTGGAAATGTCAGACTAATAAGGTACAAACAGCCCCTGTAATCCGATTCAGTGTACATCCTTCAGCATAAAAATGCAATCAGTGAGTTCGTTCCTCTGCTGCGGCGGCGGCGGCGGCGGTGGCGTCCCGCTCCCAAGGCTCGGAGAGCGCTCCGACCAGGAAGTGGGCGGAGAGAGTCTGTGTGTTTTCTTTAGAGATTTAATTATATTCTGCTGGTTTTATTTTGAAAAGCTATCCCGAAAACAAGGCTCCACACTGACTCCCCGTCGTTCGTTTTAGAGGCGGTCCCGACCGAGCGGAGCAGGTGATCTGCTGACAGCTGAGGCCGTTTGTTGATGTGGTTCCACGGCTGGTTCATGAACGCCCTCTGGTTCCTCCTGCCAGCGATCACACCGGTCCTTTTACACTTCTGCTTCTCAAGAAACTCGAGGTTGAGTCTGACTGACAAGAAGCCCATATATGATCCAACTTTAGCTTCAAATGAGGCAGAGAAAGTCCAGTTTGTGTATATTTGTCGTCAGATTTCAGTTAAAAATAATTGTATTGGTCCATTTCTGCATCTGTCATCGTTAGCACTGCTGTTTCCCCCAAATCTGCTGGTAATTTGTGTTACATTTGGTTTCCAATTACGTGCATTTCTCTCAGACGATGCAGTTCGGGAGCTCCTACAATTTATCAACCAAAGAAAAAGTGCATTTGGTTGTTTTGAAGGTGGAAAACGGCGACACCGGCGCTCTGGTTGTTTTGGACTCGGGCCGTGTGTTGGAGTTCAGCTAGAAACTGTCAGAACACTTTGAGGTAATGATCCACTTACGAGCTTGTGCGAGTCCCACTTTGGAGGGCATTAATCCAAGCAAAAAAAAGAAAAAAAGTCAATTTTCTCTTGTTGAAAGGCATAAAAGTGGAAAATATTAAGATGACTCACGCACACTCTAAGAAAAAGAGACGCCAAAAGTGCGGCGGTGCCACGGAGAGCATGTTTCACTACGACGCTCGTACCGTCGGCGCCCGGTTTCATCTCAAGCGAGGAGTGAGAGGTGGGATTTAATCGCCGACGAGCTGTGGGTGTGAGCGTTGCTGATGGCAGCTGTGGCCTCGGTGGCAGGGGGCAGTCGTTCCGTACCGCACCCCCCGCCCCCTCCACACACTGTCGCGGGGACCCTTTGCGGTGCTGCTGACTGGCCAGATTACAGGATTACCGCCGTCGCGGACTGTTTGACACCTTTAAGTAAAGCGGAAAGCTCCAATCCTTTTTCTGGCAACGGGGATTTATATCATTCAAATCCTCCTCCGGGCGACGATAGAAAATAATAAAATCGCGGGGAAATTGGGACCGGCTGAAGTCATTCTGATGCCAGCGCCCCCGGGAATGTTAATTAATGCGGAGGAAGAGCGGGGCCGAGACTTGAACCTGAGTACGGCTCTCCGAGAGGTCCACGGGGGGACGGCGAGAGACCCCCACTCCTGTCGTCATACACTGAGAAAAACAAATCATCCTTGAATAAGAAGCATTCTGGTTTTCTTTCCAAAAACTTGGAATTCTCTCAATTTTCTGGATTTTCTTTCATCCAACTGTCTTTTTCCTGAATTCAGGCCCTGCAATGCTTGTAACTTCTCCCACCTCCCTGTAGGGGGCACCGAGCGACACGCAGTTTCAGTAAGATAAACCAGAGCAGCGCTCGTGTGTGAAGGCGGCCCCCGCGTTCGGTTTGGTCCAGGTGGGGGGGGGACTGGGGCCATTAATCAAGCGAATTGCGTGCATCGCTCCCCCCAACGTGTTGTCCTGCGCCTTCATCACTCCCTGATGGAACATATACTGACAAGCACACATCCTCACAGACAGGAGGGGCTTGTAGGGGTCAGCGGGGGATTGTGCAGCCTCCATCCAGCAATCCATATCTTATATTTGCCCCAATATAGAGCCATCAAGGGCGAGGGTGAGGAGGGGAGAGGGGAGAGGCGGGGCTGGGGCATTTGTCTCCTGGATTGGCTTGTAATGTGCGCGTCACGTGACACGAGGGGCCTTTGGGTGTCATCGCGGCAGAGCCAGCACATCCATCTGAGCCCTAAAGAGACCCGGGCCGGCGGAAATGGAAGGAAGCGCCGGGCTAGTTTGTTCCTGGAGAATAAAAAGCCACGTACGGGGGCCCTGAAATGGATTCGGAGGGGCCCGGATTGTGAGGAAAACAACCCAACAGCCACGTGCCGGAAGACCATTCAGCATCCAGCGACGTCTGGACGTCGCCCTGCCTCTTTAACGCCCCGACGCAGCCCCACAGCCACTCATGTCACGCCACAGCCGATTTGACACATCGGCGGTGACAGACGGCTGCGTCCTGAACTGAGCCAAGTGACCCACATAGATGGCCGCTGCGCAACGAGCTGCTGTGGCTCCACGGAGCCAGAAATGAAAGCACAAACTCGCCACTCGAATCCAACCAATAAAGACGCAAGAAGAGGGATTTGCTTATTATCTGAGGGAGAGTTGGGGGGGGGGGCGCAAAGTGCTGAGCGGGGAAAAAAGGGGGACGAGTCAGTGGGACAAAACGATGGCGAGCGCTTCGCCGACGCCGGCGCAGTTTCCCCCTCTGCACCTTCTTTTATTTTGATGGGGGAGCAGCAGGGGAGGAAAGAGGAACCCGATGAAGATTTGGGTCATGGCAGACGGCAGATTCATCCGGCTAAAACAAAATTGTCATCACTCTGCTTTGCTGAGCTGGAGTTCGCGGGGAGGAGAAGGAGGAAGCCGGGAGGGGAAATGGGTTAGCAAAGAGATGGAGAGAGAGCAGCTGTGTGGGGCTGCGGCGCTCCGTCCCTGTCAGGCTCGGCTTATTGAATTGATGTCACTCCTTTAAATTTTCTCTGGCTCGGGTGTGCAGGTGTGTAAGTGAGTGTGCGTGAGGAAGAGGAGGAGGGAAATAACCGAGGTTTTCCTGTGGATCCGGAGGGCCTGGCGACCTTCCAGAGACTCAAGGAGGTTTCTGAGCCCGAGGCTTTCCGGCAGCCTCGCCAATAATGTCGAATTTACCTCCAATTCAGACGCACATTTACGTTTGCGGAAATGTCAGCGTGTTTATGTGCAGGGGTTGTCGTGCGTGGGCAACACTGCCTGTCAACCCCTCCTACACACACACACACACGCACACACACATACTCTCACACCTCCAAATATACTGAAAATAGCTCGCAGGGAAAAGACTTCAACTGTGTTACTCAGATGTTTTTTTTATATATATATATTTTCACATCACACACGTCCCACAGTGTCTGTGTGAGGTTGTATCAAAAGGGGAAATCAATATGTGACCAACAAGAAACGCCAAACGGCAGAACCTGCTTTCAGAGCAGGGGTGTCAAACTCGTTTTAGTTCGGGGCGGGGGGGAGGGGGGGCACAGGGGGCTAAATCCGAACAGTTCTGCAGCCGATTCATGCAGAACAGGAGTGCTTTTGTAGCTTCCTGCATAATTTATTCCTAAAAACCTCTGCAGGAAGATGCTTTCATTCACAGAATAAAACCTGCTGCATCACCTCCAGGCCTGTAGGGGGCGCTGCAACACCGTGGAACACAAACAAATGAGGCTAATGTCAGGTAACTAAGCATCCAGGTTAAATGAAGGGTTGTGATTCTTGTTTCTGTGTTGAAGCGGATAAAATGTTATTTTTCTGGTTTTTGAAGGTAGGAAATAAACACAAAATTAAACTCGCCTGAGTGATGTTCAATCAATTTTTGTTCATAGAGAAATATTCTTTTCATCTCTGACTTTATTGGAAAAAATAAAAGGATGGAATTTAATAAAAAGTATGAAATAAGCATGACTGTAAAGTGGTTCAATCAGGCTGAGTGAAGTCCTATTAAGTTTTTTCCTATTATACAGTCACTCTTACGCTTTAAACTAAATCGATTTGCAGGATGTTAAAGGGTTAATTCAACGTTTTAGGGTCCAGTTTAACTGCAAGAACAGCACAGCCTATTTGTCCTCTACTCGCACAAATGTGATGAGGTTGAACTGAAAGGGTTAAACTTCAGCAGCAATGATGTGAATGCCTCGTTTTACCTGCATCCAGCTCGGGGGACACAAACCTCACCTCCTCCTGTGGAGGCATCAGGCGGAGCGACGCTCCTGACTGGGACTGTCTGTCCTGTTTGTTAGTCTGCCTCTCCTCATTAGACGCCCAGAGATTGACACAGGAGCACCCCTCTTCCACCCCCCCCACCCCCGTCCCATTTCTCCCCCATCCCTCAGCTCGGCCCATGAAGCTGCGATCACCTGCCCGGCGCGAGCAATAATGAATCACTATTAGCCTGGGTCACAGCAAACTGACAAGCAATTTACAGGGTGTTGGAGCGCCTGCAGACGGTGACACCCAGGTAGACGCGCGCGCTGCCTCGTCCTGACGCAACGCAGTTATTCTTCAAAGTAACGACCCGCCTCCGACAAGACTGGGAGATAATATCTTTTCATGTTCGTCAGCGGGGCTGTGAGACATTCTGATGGGAAGCGATGTGGAAAGTGTGCCGCACAACTCCAGGACTTCAAGTACTCCCACTGCGATTTGATGGCTGTGACATTACCGGGGATGTTCTGACATCTAGTGTTGGAGAAGAGTCACGACAACACCGGTGGAACCACGTTTTCCCCTTAGAAACAGAGAAAAACACAATCACACGTTATTTGATTGTGACAAGCACCGTCAGGCCTCCATCGTTAAACATGTGGTGGCTCGAGGGTCTCAAGCAGGTGGTCAAGACTTTATCGGGGTGTTCTTGAGATTAAAATAACAAAATATGTGCAGACTGCAGGAGCTGCTCACTGTGGGAGAGAGCTTCAAGCGACACCTCATCGAAGTTCTCCTATATTTGCCTTCATGGAGGTAAAACCAGCAAAGGTGGATTAACGAAGCGCTTCACACCCAGTGAACAAATATGTGCACATGGCTTCTAGAAGGTTAATAAAGGACATAACTGCAGCAATCCAAGCCGACATCCATGGTGCTCAATGACAACTGGATGTGAACCAACGTGAAGAGCGACACGGGATCCTGAAAATGCGCCGCACAAAACGGAAAAGATGCTGAGTCATTCCAGCCGACACGTGAACATCTGGAGCATCTGCCGGAAAACCAAGCCTCCCCCTATACGCACGACGCTCGCACCATCTGGGCCCGTCCGTCTCACGACACAAACTCCCGTGAGTCCTTCAAACTGAGACGACGGCAACTTTTGAAAGTTTTTCTTGGTGTCATCAGCAAAGAAAGAGCAACTTTTGTGACGGTCAAATCTAAATGTGCTTTTCTTCCAGGTTAAACACAAAATAAAGGCCGATGAGCTCTGTGAATAAAACTATTAGTGAAAGAAAACTTCACTTCCTTTTTTAAAATGCCTTTAATTTGGTTATTGGATGATTTTACATGAATTGAACAGTCGTTCCCTCTTTAAGAAAAAATAAGATGCTGACTGAATACATTCATCTCTTAGTACAACGCAGCCACACAGGGTCGCTGACACCTCATCTTACAAAGTAAAGTGATTTACTGATTGTTTGTCAGCCTGGAATGTGTTTCGTTTCAGTTTCTGGTCATGGAAGTTTTTCCAAAATATTCTCTGTACAATGTTTTAACAGTATAATTGCATGTTTTCTTTCAGAGTACAAAATGACGAGTGGGATTCAACAAACTCATGTGTAGCGTTTTAGGCTTTTTTTTTTTTATTTTAATGGCAACATTTACATAAATAAACCTGCCGTGTGTGTAGTTTGCCTGTCAAAGAGTTCTATCAGAGATTCATGGTTTTAAATGGTAGAATCCAAAGAGAAGTTTCTCCCTGAAAGTTGTCTTTTCGCATCACAAGCACCAGTTGGTCAAAACAAAGATGTTAAGACACATTATCTCTCATTAGTGATGATATCATGTAACTTTTATGATATAAATTGTGAAATTTGAGAAGGAGTTGTAATTATGAGAGAATAAAACCAGCTTTGAAAATACTTAGTGTGAAAAAACGGAAACTTTAAAGAGCTTTCAAACAGAATCTGTGAGTGTTCCCTTCTGTTAAACTGACATATTTCGTCTATTGGATTAAAAACCGATCTATCAGAACCTTGTTTTTATTTACAGCACGAATATGTTTGGACAAATGTGCAATTTAGTATTTATCGCTCCTTTTTCTAGACGATCCCACTTCCTAAAAGACCAAAAAAATCACAGTCACGTAATAAAAAAAGACACTTATCCACAAACACACACACACACCGGACGGGTGTTGCGCTGGATGACACCCCTTCAACACGAGGATTAAAAAAAGAGACATGATGGTGAAAAAAATGATGTCAAAATGAGTTAAAGGCAGATTTAACCTTGTCGGTTTTGTGGTCAGATGTCGGGATACTTCAGTATTTTTTTTACAACTCCAGCCATTTATTGAGTGTTTCATTTTGGCCACAGGATGGCGGCAAAGGTACTTTCGGGAGCTTCGCTGCTCGTGTGACTGAAAACGGGGTGATATTCAATTCAAAGGCACAGAAGACGAGGGGTTAATACACAGATCTTCAAAGTGGGACATAAATATGACGTCAGGTCCTCGTGCATGCCTCCTGCTGTTCCCTTTTATTCTGCACACTTGCGTGCAGGTGAATTGTACAAGTCTGGGCGAACTCGCCTTCAAAGTCTGACGTTCGCCTCCTTTCCTCTGCCGATTCCTGATGTGAACAAATGCTGCCGTCGCCTCGGAGCCGTTTCGCTGAGCGGGCAGGTGAACTCGCCGCTTATTCGCAGGCTAACTTGCCGTCGAAGCTGGACAGGCCGATGGCGAAGGCCTGCAGCGCGCACATGGGGTAGTTGTAGTCCAGGGTGAAGGTGTCTTCGGCCACTCGGCCAAATTGCATGACGATGTAGTCGGCTGGAGTCGAGTAAAGGGCGTATTACAACAGGATCTCTGACTTGTTTGGCACATGCGACATTGAGTAATCCGGATACTTACGGTCGTTGTCGTGGACGATCTGGAAGTTCTTCACCGAAGCTTGAGTTACGCGGCCGTGGAAGTTCAGCACGTAGGACTGGGTGTCGTCGTTCCACACGGGAGCCTTGTTGTGCAACTCGATCAGGCTGTCCAGCGAATGGTTCTGCCACCTGCTCAGGAGGCTCTCCTGATCCTATCGCACACACACGCAGCCATGATCAAGCTCAAACCTTTCAGCCGCTCTTCCTGTTCGCTGTCGAGCGGCGCGTGAGAGCCGACGCACGGCGGTTTGCTCGGTGACCGACGGACTCACGCTCTGAGGCCTCACGGGGACCCGCTCGAAGTTCATGTTCATGCCCGGGATGATGACGGTCATCTTACGGGGTCCCTTGAATCCCAGCACGTTGGTTTCCTGCCACAATGCACCGAAAGTGTCAACACCTTACACACACACACACACACGCACACACCTGACACTCACACAAAGAGCCTGGGGCATTCACTCACGTAGCAGATGGCAGCCAGTTCCTGTCGCTTGTTGCTCTCCTCCAGCAGAGCCCCGGGGTTTTTGCAGGGGTTGGTGCCGTTGTCGTACACGGTGAATTTGGTGCCCATGAGGTTGGACCTGACGGAGGAAGAAAACAAAGCGCAGGATGATGAATGTGGAGACGTTTCGGCAGTCGAATCGCTGAAACCGCGAGTCTGACACTGAAACACGGATCCTTAGAGGAGACTCGTGTCCCACCTGAGTTTCCCGATGAAGCTCTCTCCCTCTCGCGACAGATCCGTGGCATCCACTGAAATCAGGTAGTTGGACGTTTTACTCTTCTTCCTCTTTCGCCCAGCCAGTAAGAACACCTGTGCAGAGGTGACACAGCTGTTAAAGTGGGAGTTCAGTATTCGGAGGGACAGTGTTTGACACTTCATTCACCCTCTTGCTGTCTTCCTTCTCCATGTGCATGAAGTAGGTGGGGTAGAGGCCCCGGTCCATGCCCTTCTTGTCCCGGCTGATTCGACATTTCACGGTGACGCCGCGTGGGGCCGGGCGCAGCACAAACTCCTCCAGATTGGCCACATCTGCGAGTAAACTGTCTGCCGAGGGCGAGCCGGGGGTCACCAACTCCTGTGTGGACATCACACGGTGAAAGGAGTTCGAATAGGACAACAGCGAGCCCTGTTTCGTCCCCGTGCGCCGCCGCGGAGACTCACAGGAATGTCCTTGCCGCTGGCGGCGGAGGCGGGCCTGTTGGAGTCGGCTTGAGGGGAGAGAGAGCGGGTGTGATCGCCGTCACCGTCTTCCTCATGCTCACTGGCTTCATCGAAGTTCATGCTTCCACTCAGACCTGAAAAGGAAGAAGAAGCGACGGTGTGAGGGAGCTTTGGTGACTCCATCGAGGTCAAACTTCAGGGTAAAGACGTTGAGTTACACACGCTGTCCATGAAAAGTCACACATGACTTGAAGCCTCACTTGCACCCTTCTCGTCACATCAATTGCGTCTTGTTTTTTCTGCGAGGATGACCCTAATGCCAGGAAATGAAGCCGATGCCCCTGCCTTCGCTTGGCGTCGCGGCACTCATGGCCAGACAGCTCATGTAGATGCAAAATGTGCCCGCCGCGCGTTCAGCCCGCGAGGACGGCTGGAGAGATCTGTCCCGGCGTTGATAATGGGATTTATCACGCAGGATGCTGTTCGTGGCTGCAGCGACAGTCTTTTATAATTTGCCGTCAGAAGGCAACAATAATCCGTTTGTATGAAAATAAACAAATAAGAAAAATGTTCCTACTGCAACATCTTAACAGGCAAATACTTCCAAAACCTAAAGGAGAGTCTGGAGCCTTTAATTGTTTGAAAAATCTTGTGATATCTTCAGCAAAGAGACACAAATAAGAGACATTGTAACTTTGTTTGAGATTCAGTGAAATTTCCCACTTTTGTTGGCTGTAGAAGTTGTTTTTATAGTTTATAGTGTGTGTAAAAGGCGCAGTCCAGTCTGGGATAGTTTTTATGACCATCTTTTATCAGCCCGTGCCAGCTGGCTGCTGCGAGTGGGTGGCAGCCACTCCACTGCTGAGCACCGCAGTGTGAACAATGCCCGGGCCCTATTATTAAATGACCCATTTCTCACCGTGTCCCCGTCAGTCAAGCCACCCAGCAGAGCGCTGGGAACGGCGAGGACGGCGTGGGAAAAGAGATGACGATCACCTTGTTCCTTCAGCAGCTCCTGGAGGTCCGTCTTGGGCTCCAGCAGCGTCTCGGTGTCCCCGACCCTCTCGCTGTCCCCGGCCGCCGGGGACTGGGGCTCGGACTGGGCCGGCAGCTGAGACTTTGTGGACGGAGACTGGCACTGACTGAACGACATGATCTGAACCTTCGTTCCCGTGTCGGGAGCGTCCGAGCCGAGGAAAGCGGCCGGCCCGTCGATTCCTGCAGAAAGGGGAGCAGTTAGGTGCTACCTGTGGCTTTTACTCAATCAGCTTGCAGGCTACACCTAGAAAAACATGACAAGCCCCTTTTATATTGCATGTCTGACAGGACAGTGTCAGAGACCTTTATTTTGAAAGGGCCCATAAGCCTTCATGTAACATTTCGAGGCTTCTTTACCATCCATGATGACATCGTGGGTGACGCTGACTTGAGACTCCACCAGGGGGGCTTGCTCCTCGCCGCGCCGCGTCCTGGAGCGCCGGGGGCGGCCCTCCGTGTTGGGCTGGACCATCAGAGGCTCCTGGCGCTTCCTGCGCTGCTTGTGCTCCAACAGCGCCCTCTGCGGATCAGGACAACCAACATCATCAAGAAAAGTTGTCGCAAAAAGAAGAGTGACGGATGCAAATTGTGTTGCGCTGCGGTTTCGCTAAAAATAACAATAAAAGAAGCGAGCGATCAGGTTGTATCCGCTCCTCTCCCAGAGCTGCCCAAGGATTATGCAAGCACATTAATTAGTGAACCTCATGCAAAACAAGGAGCCTAGTGAGATAGAAAGGCCGAGGAAGCATTGTCCCATATCTGCTGAGCCAAAAAAAGCGCCATTAATCCGTCACTAATTGCTGAAACACGGAGAAAACGCGACTTCCAGCTCAAACTCACTGCTGAAGTTTCGGGCTTTTGTGTAGAATTGAACTCATTTGGAAGAAAATACATTTCTCTGTTTCTGGTTTTGTGCTGGGAGCTTTATTAACTGGGTACATTTCTGTTATCACTTCAAACATGAGCCACAGCTGCCTGCGCACTTTGTTGCTATAAATGAAAGCAACAAATGCATAAAACATTAAGTCAGATTAGCATAATGAGCATCCACAATGCTGTTGTAATAATTAATGTCAGAGCACTGCCAGTCCTCAAGCTGTGTGACAACACAGCGATTCTGTCTTTAATTAGAATAAATACGATTGAATTGGCGCAGGGAGGAAATCAGAAAGGAACTCTTCGCTTGGTGAGGAGTTTGACACGCAAAATGAGAAGTGCTGAGTGTTGGAGATAAGTCGCAGGAGTTGGTTTGTGTCTGCCAGTGATCTATTTTAGGCGCGTCTATTGTAAGAGTGAGTTCCTTCTGAGAGGCTGGGGCCACTCGGCGTTTTCAGATCAGGACGTGACTTCACGAAACAAGGAGGAGGGAAAGTGGAGCAAAGTGTCTGAGGGAGAATCGAGGGACTTGGGAGCTTTCTGTTTCTAACATTCAGACAAGAAATCACAGCAGGTGCGAGTCGACTGACCTGACAGCATATCAAACAACTTCTAATCTAGTCAAACATAAAGTGTTGACGAACATCGTCAGGAAACAATACGAATGAAAGGCGTTACGAACCCGCTGCATGATAGGACGCAAAAGTTCCCTACTGAAAAAACGGTATCGGATCCATCAGAAGAAGATACGTTGTCCCCCACAGAGCAGCTCTCCGGCCGGGCATGACTGTGACTCGCTGCCCCCTCGCTCCTCAGTTCGACTTTTCTGCACTACGTGGTCGTCTGACAGGAAAAAAAAGAAGGGGGTCCGCCTCTCAGCTGCCGCCACGGCGGCTGCAGTTGAGCGTGTGGACTCGCAGCAGCTAACTGAATCACAAGTCATTAGCACTCGAGCTGAATAGAGAGATGGGTGGTGGTGGTGGGGGGAGGGGGGGATGGAGGGAGGAGGGAGAGAGGGAGGTGGGCTCTGTGTGAGATATGGTCAGAGACCTTTTGGTATCTACCATTTCAAGGTGAAGACTAAAGTCTGTGGAATCACAGCATAAAACAGAGAAAGAAGAATTTCTATATTTCGATTCATGTTTCCGTTTGTATCCACGCGCGTTTGTTTTCACGGGTTACGTAAGAACAAAGGGGATGTTTGGGATAACGAGGGGAGCTCGCACGCAGCCAGGCGCCTCACACTAAATCCTCCTTCCTCTTTGAAGCCACCAATCTGGCCCGCCTGCTTTCTTGGTGTTGTGCAGCTTTCCAGCCTGAATCAAAGCTGGACCGCCGCTGCTCCGGGATGGTTTGGGATTAAGCCTCTCAGCGGCGCGGGATAAACAAGGGGGACGAGTGTGTGACAGAATATCTGTTGCTACGTGTCAGGGGGAAACAACACGGCTCAGAGGCAAGGCACCTGATCCACCTTCAGCCATTCGCAGCAAAGAACTGGGGTGTGTGCAAAGGAAGAACATGCAACTTTTTTCGCAGAAGAGGTTTCTGACCTGTTTTTCCAGCTTCTGCTGCATCAGGCTGGCCCCGTCATCTTCAATGCCGCTATGAGGGAAGAAACATAAAGTCAAGCAACTCACAAAAACACATCAGTGAGTGTAATATATGACGATGTAAGGCATTTCTACTGCTTCTCACTTCAGGATCGGCAACTTGTTGTGCAGGCATGTTTTGCTAAAAATTGAGGATGAAAGAAAAGTGTGTGTGTGTGGGGGGGGCGCACGTGCAACCCACAGTGTGCCCTGCAGTCAGGGGCCTCAGGGCATTTACCTTGGACACCTATCTGAAGGGACTGAGCCCACGTTGCTTAGCTACAGCGGGGAGAGAAAAGAGAAGGGCAACAGCGGGAGTCGCTGCCTGTCTGAGTCAGAGCGCCGGCAGAGGCCCGACTCCCTTCACCCCTCAGTCACACGTGCCGACGTCATGTTGGACACCAGATCCCAGATCTGCTCCTGCTACAGAAATCTCTGGATTTCGCATGTTCCCATGGGCTCAAATGGAGAAGTCTTAAAAAGACAGCGCATGCGAATTAGGTGAACTCATCAGCTCTCTGAATCACCCGTCTTCAGCCACTATTTGCATCTCTCTCCTTCAGTCACTCTCGCGTCCTCTCCACAGCTGGAGAATGACGTGGATGACGCACAGCGCTTGAGGACCCTGACTCTGCTGAATGACATAACCATTCAAACTCTGAAGGACACACTGCTGAATGACGAGCACAGGAAGCCCATCCGTGTGCATGCGAATCCCTTATTAAGCCCGGTTCACTCGTACAAGTGTTACAATTACTGCTGTCGTGTGTCGCCGTACGAGCAGCCTGCGGCCTGAATCATGATGTGACTACCCTAAGTCCAAATGAGTCACCTCGGCCCGCTGTGTCGTATCGTCACTAATGAATCCCTCTGTAAGAGTCTCCTGCTGCTGACCCCGGCGAGCGCCCCCCCGCCTCCCCTGGGAGGCCATTATTGCACCTGAGAACAGGTAGTGGTGAGTGAGAGGGCAGCAGGATAGGAGCTTTTAATCACACATCTAGCGCTGGCAGGTAGGTTGGTGAAGAAAAAGGTGAAGTGGGGGAGTCACCCGTACCCACATGACTGAGAGAGATGAAGGCTGACAGACACACCCTGAACTGTAAACGACACCACTTCCCCTTTATTGTGCTGCACTCAGCAGAGGATCTCAAAGCTTCTTGTTTTAAATTCTAGAAATATTTCATGTTCTCTGAATTGCACTCTTCAAGATTCACTCATTAATCAGTTTTCTGTGGGAGGAGGGTTTTCCTTCTGCACCTGTCTGCTGCTGGCAAACTTTCATTTCCTTGAGGGAGCCGCCGCCCCCCAAAAATCAATAGTTTAATCTAATGTAGTCTAATCTAATTACAGCGCTGACGTTTGACCCACAGTAATAAGTCGCACTTTGCCAGAACCAGAACAACAGGACGCTAGAGAGTTGAGGATTGTGTTGTTCATAGTTGTTCGTTGTTGTGTGCTGTACCTTGCTGCTGAGTTGGAGGAGAAACTCGCAGAGCTGGAGGGTCTTCAGAGGAGATGATGGAGGACATACAGAGAGAAAAACGGAAGAAGAAGTGGGGGGGGGGAGCATGATATGATTTATTTTGGTCGAGAATACAAGAAGACAGCGACTGTTCTTGATGTGTGTGTGTGTGTGTGTGTGTGTGCGTGTGCGTGTGTGTGTGTGTGTGTGTGTGTGTGTGTGTGTGTGTGTGTGTGTGAAGGTTAGACTGCAAAGTGCACAACAATCCTTCAATGGAGCCAAACAAGCTGATAATGTAAAGGGCAGCTGCAGACCAGGTGCAGTGTGGAAAACAAGACAGAGTATTAGCATAAATACTTTAAGCTGCTGGAGGATTGAGAAAATGTCCTCGACTAAAAATGTACTTGGAAAGCACAAACACACACGCACGCACACACACACACACACACACACACACTTCACACACAGTTAAAGGGTGTCTCATCACAGCTGTGAGTGATCTATGTTTTATGAGTCAGTCACAGCTTGGGTGACAAGAGAAGGACACACACGCGCACACACACTACTGTCCGTCGTCCCTTCCTTGTGTGTCCGACACTGGGGTTGCCATGGAGATCTGGCGTCCATCAACAAAACACCTTCCTCCGCAGCATTGATTAAAAAAGCCCCACATCCTGCCATCGAGCCGCGCTGTAACCTGAGGTGTTTCGCACTGCGCATCAAAGACTCACAGGTGGACGGAGGGTCAGCTCGGACGTGGCGTTGCACCGCACAACCTCACACGCAAACCGCACGATTCATTCAGATGAGGCACACAGGAAAACGTTACACATATTGTGTGTTCAAAGAAACTAATAAATGGCTGGAACTCACAAGCTGCAATATCAAACGAACAAGTTAACCAGGGACTTAATTCACACTGACAGCATCAAAGCTATTAAAAATTGCATGAGACTAAACCACAAAAAAAATCTCCTCATCAGGCTGCTGTCCGTCTGCCTGTTGTTCGCCTTAATTAAAAAAGCTCCTCAATTTCCCCACTTCAAAAAGTCGAATGGGCCAGACTTTTAATTTGTGCCGCGGGCCTCTCAGCCTCCGACTTGGAGAGAGGATGCAGCATCAAATGGGGGCTGATAAGATTAAACGGTTAATCCCACAGCAGGTCAGTGCTTGGAAAGCAGAAGGGGGGAAATTACACCAGAATACATGCAGGGAATCAGAACGAACATGCAGCTCAATGGTGAGCTAAACAGCCCCCTTGGATCCTGTCAGGATTCAAAGTACATCCAAGTATAGAGCTTAAACTGTCAAGTAAACATCAAGTGGTCTGTAAATAGAGTCTTGGGTTGCAGTAATTCTAGCACATTGTGCATTATTTTTTGACAACTTAGAGTCAAAAGTGACCAAGGCTGATCTGTAATCAGTTGGACGAGCGACCGTTGTTACGTGATTTTTTCCAACGCGGCAGCCAGCGGGACTCAAAGCGAAAGAACGGCCGGTCGGGTCGAGCTACGAAATGACCAACTCTGGTTACAGCTCACACAGACGCGCCGCGCTGAATAAGTAACGACACAGCGGCAGAAACATGAGCGAGAGCCGTTCCCCGACTGCCAGTCGGTTGTTCAGCTGCTCAGAGGGGCCGACACATTAGAGCCCCGCTGACCTTTGACTCCGCTCGACCATGAAGTCTCTTCTGTCAAAAAGTTGAAAAAACAGAGTGCAGTTTTTCAAAGTGAACTCATAAAAGAAAACTCCTGCTTAGACAGCGACCAATGAGAAAGCGTGTGAGCAGCTACCTGTATGACCAGCGGCTGTAGACAGGTTGAGACCCCTCAGACTTTACAGAGTCCATGGCTGCAGCTTCAGGAACGCTCGCCCACAAGTATCCAGCACGATCGCGAAAATCCTCATCGACAGTTTCTTCTTTGTGGTCCCGCGCGCCAGCCGAGCCCCGCAGGCTTCGAGACCTCGGCAATAACAGCGGCTCCCCGAGAAAGTGGAGCTCCGTCCCACCCAGGGGAGTGACAGCTCGCGGCGCGGAGGTAGGCTTAGGTCGCGAGGCTTATGCTGTTACCATGACTTCACACTTCAGGCAACGCAGGAGGATCCAGCTAGGGATAGGTGTGAAAGTGGCAGCCCGAAATGTCACCGTGATGCAGGCAAGCGGCCAAAGAAAGGGGGGGTGGAGGGGTCTTGAATTACCCAAGGTAAATGTGTTTATTTTTTTTTCTTTTGGCATGAATTACAGTATGTCCCAGTCCCTGTTCAGGAAAACTAGTAAAAGTTACAGAAGGTTGCTCATTTGAAGTTTTCTTTTTCAGTGATACTGAATTTCAACAGAAAACAGTCACTCAGTCTTGAAATATCCACCTTTGTTCAGTTTCTGAGTACTTCAGCGAGTGAAATGCATTTTGAGTGCAGAGGTTTGTGGCTTTTTAGGTCATGGATATAACTATGGGGTCCGTGTCTTTCACATGTTGTCACTGCCAGTTGAATCGTTTCCTCCTAAATAAGTAACCTTTCCAGTAACTTTTTGAGACAGTCAGCAATCAGTCACTGCTCATTTCCTCTTACTCATAATCTGTCTGGCATCTCAGTGATGTGCAATAGTGGGAATTTATTCAATTGAAAAACAGTCACCAAAACAAAAGTATCGTCTCATCAACAGAAATGATCAATTCAAACGCACGTGACAAATTTAATTGATGCATTTTATTCGCTAAATCCAAACATTATGAGGGGACACTTCATCTTGTTGCTAGGAGACTAAAGCCACCCATTCGTCTTCATACACCTACTTGGGGGAGTGTAGTAAAAAAAAAGCATGTACAACAAGACTGAGTTGTGCCTTTGTTGCGTATGTCTGTCCTGAGAGACATGGGTAAAATGACATATAAGTCAAGGGATGATAAGCAGGGGAATCGAGCACCAGAGGGAGTAATTACCAGGCTCCGAACAAATGATGGAAATAAGCACCAGGAGTTGATAATAATACAATTTCCCTGAGGGGGGAGGCCCCCGGCAACACACACATAATTGATGCGTTACCGCTATGAGGGTAAATATAATGAAACGTGAACCGAAACACAGCGGTGGCACTCTGAAACACAAATACAAAAACTGTAGGCAGCGCTGCTCACAATCAGTGAAGAAATGTCAACACATTGTTTGAGCGCATTGGCAAACTGGGCCGTGTGCGTTAGGAATGCACTCGATAGCCACGGCATCTCGCAACTCAGCCACAAACATTGATCTGGGTTTCACAAGTCAACCACAACCGCGATAATGTTTGATTGGCAGGTTTACAGCACTGGGCCACGTTGGAACTGTGGTTTCGCACATTCCTTCGGTTCTTTCCAGATCAGCTCAGCACAGACGTCTCATTTCACCTGACAATGTTAGTGAAGAGCAACAAACAGCCATAAAACTCCACCGGCCACCCACCTCCAACCACACACTCCCTGCAGTCCTTGCAACACAACATTGCCGATGCTGTTATGAAAACTGTCCCTCCTTGTGTCATCACAGCGAGAGGTCTGGGAATTGTAACCGCTTCACACTGCCAGACAGCTCAGGGATTTTCAGCTATAAAGGAACAAAACGCTTCAAAATTGTGGAAAACACATGGAAAATTATCATTGACCTAAATACTGATGAGTGTGGGATTAAACTTAAGTATTTTTCTAAACCTACATGAAAACTACACACACAAACCTCACTGTCTCCTGGCCACCACCTTCTAATCCTATGTATCAATTTCAAACAATAAAAAGCGACACCAGCATGCTTCATTGGGAGCACAACAAGCAGGACGAAAGCACCGCCTTCTGACATTAAAAGGATTTACCACCGTATGCGTCTGAGCCTCAGTCGCCAGCCTTTGTTTCCAAGCTGATACAATCACATAATCAGGCCTCCACTGTTACAGGAAAGGGTGGTAGCCACTTTGATTGTATCTCCTCGTAAAATTAAAACACAACCTCAGCTGAGGCCAAGCCACCGAGAGTGCAGAGAACTCATCTGAAAGTGATAAATGAAGATCCAGAGTTTGCATCGCCTCAACTTTCTCCACTTGTGAGGGTGGGATGCTGACATGCTTAAACACAAAAGGGAGCAGCGCTGCAGAGAGGCATGCTCAGACATGACATGCAACATTTCTCCTGCTTGGGTCACTGTATTCAAACCCGGGCTTTGGAGTGGAAGAAGGCCTGGCTGTGTTTATCAGTCACACTGACGCAAGAGGTTTGAAAACACAGACATCCTCTGCAATACATTTCTTTGAGGGGAGGCTTCCACTACAAATTTAATGCAAGAAATAGTGGAAAAAGAGCTGCATGCACGGCTGACCAATAGGCATCCTGTTCAAGGTCACAAATAGCAACTAGATATGTGTGATCAAATTGACATATCCAACTTCATAAGTGCTTTAATGTGTAAAAAAGATATTAAAGGTGTAATAACACAGAGGATCCGCTTGTTGCATAACAAAGAACGTGGATGCGTTTCATTCTACTGTCAGCCACAATACACACTGGAGATTATTCAACAGGATTGCCCACCCTACTTTAAAACAAGTGTAATTATGTAATTAAGCTATTACACATGGGCACAATACATACATAATGGGTGATTCTTTGGGTTAGAAAACAGGAGTGCATGCACATTTTACATCAGCGTCAGACCCAGCGAGTTCGATCGCAGCTTTCCCCCACTGTCCGTTTATTGAAACAACATGATCGGATCAACTGACATAACTCGGATGTTTTCATATTCGTTGTCGCTCTTTTTGCTGTCGTGCAGCTTGATCCGTTTTCACGCGAGTCGTGCCGAGATAAAAACGAGTGTTAGCTCGCTCGTCACGATCAACACGATCAACACTTCTCGTGGAAAAGAAAAGAAAACATTCATCATATGTCATTTTATTTGCTTCTCTCCGACGGCTTGTAATGGGGAAAAAAGCTAGCTCGTCAGCGGCTAACCGCTAGCTGCTTCAGTCCATTCTCCACTGTAAGCAATGGAGCCTTTATAAAAAAAAAAAAAAAAGTTGGGGGCGACTGTGAAGTTTTTAGGGCTCGGGAGAAAACGGCAACGACGCGGGCTGCTTAAAGTCTCATCGCGCCGCTGACAACACACAGAGAGAAGCGACGTCGGAGAAAACGTTGCGTTTAAATCTCACCTGATGCTGTAGTAACTCATGTTTATCCACGGTTGCTAAGGAAGGAAGGTCCTCGTGAGGTAGAACAGTTTTTTGTGGACGCGCCTGTGAGAGAGCTCCGCTGCTGCTCGCTCCTTGGTTACGGAGCACGCCAAAAACACGCGTTCCGATTGGCCCGTTGAGAATTTAGGTGGCTGTTGATTGGTCGATGCACCAGCGAGGGGCGACTGGAGAAGAACTCACGATTTTTCTCCTTCTTACCTTGAAATATGACATCGTTTTTATTCCAAGATGACTCACAAGAGTACAATACAACTAAAACATAATGAACTTCAAAAAAGACAAGTTAATGGTGTTAAATAATATTGTAATTACATCTAAAAAGGGTTTATAAAACAGAAATGTCAATAAAAACAACCGCCTCACTTGTGCTTCATAACAAAATGTAAACTTATTTTTTTCAAGATGGATTTTATTGGGGTTTTTTGTAGTGCATACACTCTGACAGAGCATTGATTCACAAGGCAACCCTGCGATTCTTCTGTTGACATGATTTCAGGGTCCAGTCCTTTCAATTTGAAAAAAAAAAAAAAACCTGTTTACTGAATTCGTGCATCGGCCTCTGAGAGGTGACCCCTCTCTTTCAACAACACCATCAAAGCTTTCCTCCTTCTCCACGTCACCTTCACTCCATAATCCCTCTCGGGTGTGTCAGCCACCAAAATGTCAGATGGCTCGTGACATGGCGGCGTGTTTGGCGGGTTCATGAGCGGGTGAAGGGAAGGATGCAGGCGACACACGCTCCTTTCCTGGATCACATCTGGAGTGTCCACATCAGGCGGTGGAGCGACATCACTGACATCAGTGACAGTGAAGGAAGGTGTTGATGCACCATCGACTGGCATCGTGCAGCTCTTTGTCCCCTGTATGGATGGTACGTCAGGTTGATCTGAACATCTGCTAAGGGATGCATCAGAAAATTCCTTGGTAATCTTTTTCCTGATTGAGGCCGACAGTCTTTTGGGTGTCTCTGGGCACTTTGCACTTGAAGCTGTCCTTATATTGGGACATAATCCCTGTGGTTTATTTCCCCCATCAGGCCCAAGAGCTGGCTGGATTGCTTTCTTTGCACATGTACTCCTCGGCTGATGAGCTCCGTCTCTTGACCTTGTCAGAAAGGACAGCGAGGGGAATTTGCACACGCTATTTTTTCTGGACAGCTGACTGCAGCCGTCAAGGATGCTTGCAGCTGACTGGCATCTTCTCCTTCCTCGCCTCGCTGCTGGGAGCGCAGCTAAAGCTGAACTGTCAAACTGTGGGCTCACCTGGAAGGATTCAAAGGCACAAAAATATGTCAGATTGTGAGGATTCCTCTTAAAGATGAGTCGTTGTCTCTGTATGCTCAATGACAGACTAAACTATATGTTGTGTCCAAAAATGTATTGAACCGATCAACTTACCCAAGAATTCAGGGATGAGCTGCTGTGTGCATGAGGCTCTCGAAAGAAATCTTTAGGGTTGAGTGAAGCTCTGACTTCTGGCACATTCTGGAGTTTGGTGCCACTAGAAGGGCGCTCAAGGAACTGCAGCGGAGGCTTCGCTGTCTTCTTCACGTTGCGTGGCATTAAATGAAAATTTCCAGAACACCTAAAAGAAAAATAATCCAGCAAATGGACGGTATTTGACTGACAAAGTCCTACAGTTTACGATTCTCGAGCATGAAGTGTTAACAGTTTTGAATATCCAAGAATAAGTTAAAAGTGTCCGTTCTTCTACTCTGAGATCAAAACGCAGTATTTGACTTACCTTAATGAGTTTTTCTGGTGCGTGCATTGTTGCAAAAAGTCAAAACATCCTGGAGAAAGTTCCGTTTACCACTCTTTTCTATAGTTTTGTTTTCCATTTTCGTATCACCCATTTCCCGGTTCCCACCATCCCCGCCTCTTATTGGTTCCGTTGGTCTTTTATCTATCTACTATTGGACTGTTTCTTACCACGTGACTAAGATGTGACGGTTTGGTGACGTTGCCAGATTGGGTTTTTTTCCGTCAATTGAACACGTTTGGATATGAAATTTTTCGCTAAGCATCATACGCGGTTTTGAAGCTTTGCCATATCTCACACATCCAATAGCTTGGAAGTTGAATTCTGAAAATGTTTGAGATTTTTGTATTCTAACTTGAGTTGAGCGTGTGTTAATGTTTCGCGTGGGCCGGAAACTGTCACAAAGACCTGGCAACCCTGGAGGTAGCGCCCACAGCGCCAAAATTCAAAACCTGTTTCCCGAATCAACCTGTCGGCATGTAAATAACACTAAATGAAGGACGGAATATTATTAGAAGAAGCAGAATGGGAGCCGATTGTTTTCTACTGCTAGTCGGAGGAATCGCCTGAGACGTTGCACGAATATGAAGGTCTGAGTTTGTTCTTCGCAACAATAGCGTAAGCGCAAGTGAAGGCTAGCCGTCTTGCTAACTTAGCCTAGCATTTTGCAGTCTATTTGCGTTGTTTTGTTGAATAAACCCTGCGAATTTAGCCACGACAGGTGCAGCTGGTCTGAAGAGACAAGAGGGGTGTTTGATTGCAGTGTCATGTCTCATAAATATTGTGGGGGGGTTTTGTAGAATACAATTTCGGCGTGTTTGCTTGAGTCTGCTGCTGTTTGAGCTTTTGTTCCGTCATTTGCGGCTGTGAAAAGTGGTAAAATAAAGGACTGTCCTGCGATCAAGTTCTCTAATCTGAGATGAATCAACAATACGTTACATTTTTGCGTGTCTGTCAGAATAACACGCGACAGGAGGTACGTGGACGAAACGAGTTGCTATATGCATGCGTGTAAAACATTAACTGTTGATCCGGAAGCTGCGAGTTGCCTGGAAACTGCCGAAAAAGAGCCGTTTTTGACAAGCAGCTGCAGCGCTAAATCGGGGAGCGAAATAACGTCATCTGAAAGACATCAGACCTCAAAGTACACGGTGTACTTGTAGTGGTAAATACTTTTTCACGCTTAAACCGTTTTACGAGTCACAGTTTATAATTTCAGCATACCTTTTTGTTGCATCTTACCTTATTAACGTGCACCAAACGTCAGTACAAACGTCTGAGTGACTACAAGTTATTTTGCTTTGAATTCATCTGATGCTTTTAGTTGATTTGTTACAAGCATGATCAAAAGAGCATGTTGTTTGTTTTTGTTGTGCTGCCAAGCAGATTGCAGCTAAACAACAAGGGGCTTGTCAATGAATCGACCATGAGACGGAGCCCAAGGAGACCCCTCATCCTCAAGCGACGGAAACTGCCCTTCCAGCAAAATGAGCCGGCCGGGTCAGCGAGCCAGCGGGGAGAACCGGAGCCCAAGCACGCCTTCAAAGCGGCTGCTGCTCAGAGCCTCCCAGACGGCATCCGCATCATGGATCACCCCTCGATGTCTGACACGCAGGTGGTCGTCATTCCCAAGAAGGCCGACCTGCAGAGCGTCATCGGGGCCCTGACGGCCAAAGGCAAAGAGAGCGGCGCCCAGGGCCCGAACAAGTTCATCCTCCTGAGCGGGAACGACGGCTCGGACAATGACTCCTTTTGTCAGGCCGCTGCTGGAGGGGATCACATTCCCAACAGCAACGCAGCCGGAGCGTTAGGGAAGTCCGAAACAACGCTCAACACACCTGAAGCTAAATCTCTTTCTGGAGTGAAACTATGTAAGAAAAATGATCATTTTATTCATGGAGTCTTCCTACATGCGTACCAAAGTCAGAAATGTGTTTCATATGAAGGATTTTCAGCCTTTGGTCTTTATTCCTTTGCGTTTGATTATTTGTTTCACGACCAGTAAACAAAGAGGGGATGGATGACAGTCTCACCAATATCCAGTGGCTGGGCAAAATGAGCACATGTGCCCTTGACGAAGATGCTCAAAAACTCCAAAAGGAGAACATAAGTCCAGCTTCACAGGTCAACTGCTCCCAGGTCAGCCGTCCCCTCTTCTCTACCCGTCACTTCACTGTTTCTCTGCAGAATACTTGGATGAAGGACAAACCAGTGTCAGCTGTGTTTAAAGTCAGATTCAGCCCGATTTGTGTGTTTATTCTGACACAGAACACAGAGTTCAGCAGCGAAGCGGCGCGGCAGCCAACGTCGGAGAGGCCGCCGTACTCCTACATGGCCATGATCCAGTTTGCTATCAACAGTCGAAGCACCCGGATGATGACACTGAAAGAGATTTACATGTGGATCGAGGATCATTTCCCGTATTACAAGGACGTGGCCAAACCGGGATGGAAGGTAGACCGGAGTGATGACGGATTCAGCTTGGGAGTGTTGAGTGATCGCCACTAAAATGCGCACGTCTGCTTCCTTCCCGCCTCAGAACTCCATCCGCCACAACCTCTCCCTGCACGACATGTTCATTCGCGAGACCTCGTTAGACGGTAAAGTTTCCTACTGGACCATCCGGCCGGAGGCCAACCGGTGCCTCACTCTGGATCAGGTGTACAAGGTGAGCGCCATCGAGTCTTCGCGTCCCCCTTGAGACGGGCTGAGGGAGCTTTCGCAGCGGACGTGTTTGGTCCACTTCAGACCAGATCACTTTCGGTTTTGCTGTCTTCCTGTTTGCTCCTCTCACCTGACATCTACCTTCACAGGCCGGTTGTGACCCCATGACTACTCCCGTTCCTGTGCCAATGCTTGTTTTACCTCATCAAGTAAGAACCGGCTGATCCTTTAGCGCTTTGTTTCTAGGTGCTGTTTTTCTCGCAGTCAGAAGCCAGAAAGGGACAGAAAAGGAAGAAGAGGTTTCATAGTTTCACTGACGTGTTTGTCGCCAGGCGGCTCTTGTCCTGAAGGGCGTCCGAGGTCCAAGATCTACACGTGTTTTTGTTGCAGGAGGAAACAGCAGGGAAGCTGTTGCGCTGTGTGTGTTTGACGAATGTGCTCGCATGTGAAAATCTTTTGTTGCTCCTCTGGAGAGAGTAGGGAAAGTCTGCCAGCTCGCAGGAGGCTGTTTACTCCGCCTGTGTCGGCTCATCTGTGTACACATACTCCATCTCGCCACTGGCACCGCCTCAAAAGCCGACCAGGGGTCGAACAAACTCCTCAGTGTTCTAATGAGACGTTTTACTCTTTGTAGCAACAAAAGCGAATCCTCCCCGACACAAAGAAAGCACAGAATCCTCCCGGTGAGTTAAAGAGTCAGAAAAACGTCCGTTTGTGTTATCAGAGCGACGGTCGACTGATCTGCGCTCTGTTTGGTTGCGTTTTTCTTCCTCCAGAGAGGAGGATGAAACCTCTCCTTCCTCGAACGGACTCCTACTTCGTTCCCATCCAACTGCCCGTCGCCTCCTCCCTCTACCTACCCTCCTCCTCCTCACCTTCCCCTTTCTCTGCGAGCGGCCCTCAGCAGAAGCAGAGCACTTCACGATCAGCCAAACGAGTTCGCATCGCTCCCAAGGTGAAAACTTAGACCCCCTTTTTCCACCAAACGACCCAAGAACTTAACAGTTCCACCCAACGGTAGTAAAGTCCTCGCTTTGTGGTCTTTCCTGAGCATCAGTTTGCTTTTTTCATCATACAGGTGACACAAAACGACGCCCCAGCTGCGACGGTGTCTCCTTCGCAGCGCAAGGAAGTGAAAGTAGAAATGAAGGAGGAGTCGGAGCAGTTAGAAATCGGGTGCGAGACTCCCAAAGCCGCTCCCAAGAGACAAGCCAGCGGCTCCCGGCGCAAACAGAGCCTGGTGCGCTCGCTGCGCGAGGAGCCCGTCCTCCTCTGCCCCGACAACACCTTCTTGGACTCCGGAGTCGTCTCCGACACCTCCACGGTGCAGGACGTCCGAGAGGCCGAGCCGGATGAGGTCCAGCTCAGGCAGGACAGTCCTGACCGAGAGTTCTCTTTCAAGACCCCCATCAAAAGTAGCAGCCACCTGACCTCCTCCACGCCCAGCAAACCTCCCTGTAGCGTCCCCCCCGAGCCCTGGAGAGTGACCCCCGTGAGCAAACGGAGCCAGAGCGCCCTGGACTTCAGCCCCATCCGCACGCCCAGCGGCCCCGCGGTCGCCCCCTGGTTCGACTACACCACGCTCAGCTTCAGCAGCACTCCCTTCAAAGAGTGGCCCCTGTTCAACTCCTCCGGGGAGCAGCTCACATCGCCGCCCGCGAGGACGGCCGAGCCGCTGCCGGCGGGGGCGAGCACGCCGACCAACCGCTCGGTCACGGAGGGCCTCGTGCTGGACACCATGAACGACAGCTTGAGTAAGATCCTGGTGGACATCAGCTTCCCCGGCTTGGACGAGGAGGAGCTCAGCATGGCCAACATCAGCTGGTCCGACTTCTTCCCTCAGCTGAAGTAGGCCAGCGCACGCCGCCGCCGCCGCCGCTCGTTACTCGTCCCGCTTGAAACACTAAAAGTAAGAGACACAACACGGAGGAGGAAGAGCAGATGCACATTCAGGCAGGTGACCGATCTGCCTGCGAGATTCAGAAGGTTTCTCTTTCGTGCAGTAACCCACGTTTTTCAGGACGACTTCCTGTCTGGATGCTTCTTTCCGTCTTTGGTCCAAGTTTTCCCTTCACTGCCTTAAATGTATTTTCCCCACTTGTGGCTCTTCTTCAGTTTGTGTGATATCGTTCATCGTAAAGGTCTTTATCTGTGTTTTGATTTGCGTGAGAGGGAAAAGCGTCTACAAGTACACATTTGTTGATTTGCACACTTTAATATATTTTATAGCTTTTGAAAATGAAAAAAAGATGTGATGTTTGGTTGGTTAGCGAAGCTCTTCTGTCTGTTTCAACCTTGAGATGCCTGGTTGTTTGTAATGAGAAGTATTGGAAATAGCGCTAATGTCTGTAGAATTGTCTTAACAGTCAGTGTCGCGGCGCCGCGTTGCGTCTTAGAGAGACTTTGCGTGTTTGTCTTTACGTCAGAGATGTTTGCTTTTCTTCCAGAAGAGAATGATTACTGCTTTGATTCGTTCATGGCTCGCAAACAGGAAAACTGCAGCAAAGATTTTTCCGTCTTCAGAGGAAAAGTGTTTTTTTTCAAGGTGTCACAGAAATATTTAATTTATAGCAAGCCGTCAGTTGATCTGTTTGCAAGTCATGTCGACATTCCTTCAGATTTGAGTTTGTAGCAGCTTTGAAAGCACGTGCTTTGTTTGAAGTCGGTGGATGTGAGGTTATAATAGATCCGGCTGTTCCTCAAACCACTGAAGGGCTTTTTATTTGTTTTTTCCGAGTCATGTTCTCCACCGTTTTAGCCGGATCAGTCACGCCAACAAACTAAATCAGATAACGAGCTGCAGTTTCTCAGCTGAGACTCTAAAGTGACTAGCAACTGATGCAAACAACTTCTGTTTTCTCAATAAATGTTCAAACACAAAACAGCTGATCCGTTTGGATGAAAAATGACTTTATTGTTGAGCAAAAACGTCAATCAGAGCTACAATACAGTTGCACTGTGTTCCAGCATGACCTTTTTCAAGTAAAAAACGCTCAGAACATTCCCCCCAAATTTGTCACAGTGGTTTCCGTGGAGACACGGAGCGGAAGGCGGGGTTTCTTTGGGGTGGTCAGTACGTTTGGACCTCCTGCTGGGCCACTTCCAGAAGAATCTGCAGCTGTTTGCTGCAATAGTCTGGGAAAGTTGGAAAGAGGGACAGATTCACTCCAAGCACAGAAAACTCTGTTCGCTTCCTTTGTTTTGCAACCTTAAAGCTGAACAAACCCTCAAATTCAGGCAACTCTGAGTTTCGTGACGGCTGGTGGGACTCACCAAAGATCCGCCTCCAGCTCCGGGGCAAGCGGTAGCGGTGCACGGTCACAAAGTAAACGGGGACGCCGGTCAGGGTCATGATGCAGCTCCCCCCCGTGTTCCAGGGGTCCGCGTACAGCGACAGAACCACGATGAAGAAGGAGACCACCGTGAAGATGACTGCGATGGCCACAGGAACCTGCAGGTCAGCAACAGGAAGGAAGTCAGAGCCCGGTGGCGCTCGGTTCAGTCTGCAAGCACGTTAGCCAACCTTGAAGGGTCTTGGGAGCTGAGGGAAACGGTAGCGATGGATGAGCATCCCCAGCGTTGCCAGGGCGATGAAGAACCAGCGAGAGAAGGAGGCCAAGTTGATGAGGTTATAAATTTCCTGGCTCATGAGCATAAGCACAGTCAAGGGGTACTGGAGAGACAAGAGCGTACAACATGTCATGGCTCCGCTGTGAATCCCACAAATGCACGAAACGGCTGTGATGCCTTGGAAAGTGGTTTACCAGTAACATGACTGCCGGCAGCGGCGTATGCCTCCGTATGTGAATCATTGAGAAGATTGGCGGCCATTGTCCCTCCCTGGCCCCCACGAACAGCATCCTGGCCACCCCGAAGAAGCCCCCGTTCAGCGATCCGAGGCAGGACAGCGCCACGAGGGGCGGGATCACGGCCGACAGCCCGTGAAGGGCTCGGTTGGCAAAGGTCTGCACAGGACACAGGTGTCAGATCAGACCCACACCAGTCCAACATCCATCACAAAGTGGGATGAAGGAAGGAGGAGGAGGAGGAAGAGCACTGACGACGGCCACGGCGTCGGACAGGAGCAGCTCGGTGGGCGTCATCATGGTGTAGTAGGCCACGTTCACCAGCACGTACAGGACCGTCACCGCCACCATGGAGAAGATGATCGCCAGCGGGATGTTTCTGATGTCACACGTTGAGAGAGAACAGTATTTTTGAAGCATTGAATCAGAAAGAGATGTGACTCGTACAGTACCTGTTGGGATTGATAATCTCTTCAGTGATGTAGTTGAGATAAAACCTGAGAAAATGAAGAGACTCTTTTATCCACCCTAAAACCATCGAGCAGAGGTCGAGCGATGTGACGTGACTTGCGCTCGCTCACCATCCACCGAAGGCATACAGGCCGTTATAGAAAGCCAGCGGCAGCCTGTCCAACGTGATGGCGTCCACTTCGAACCCGTTCTGGAAGTTTTGTGTCTTTCCTGCAGAAAAGAACAGAAATCAGGTTCGCTGGAACTTTGCCGTCTCTTCTTTTGGGGGGAGGAAGAGTGGCATCTTCTCACCTTTGAACAATGCGATGAACCCAGGGACGATGATGAGGACCAGAGCAAACAACTTGATGAAGGTCAGAGCGACCTGCGTGCGGGACGCCATGTTCACGCTCAGGCAGTTCACCGCCACCACGAACGCTGCAAACGCCCCAGAGAGTCAACCTTTAATGTCTGTATGTTCATTTTTCATGAATCGCAAACATTTTATGAAGACTTTGGGTATCAAAGCACTCACTCACTGCGAGGATGCTGACCAGTCTGATCAGGATCATCGGAGCCACGCACGGCGCGAAGAACGGCTCCACTACGTAACGCCCGAAAGCCAACGCCACGTAGGACGCCACAGCCGGCCTGGAGACGGACAGATAGCCGGTCAGACTCCGACGTCACATTCAGGCTTAAGTTCCTCGAGATTAGACTCAACGTCTCCAACCTGATGAAGATGAATTCAGCCCAGAGCCGGAGGAACGCAGGCAGGGGCCCGAGCGTCTCCCGCAGGTAGGTGTAGTGGCCCCCGGATTTGGTGAAAGTGGTGCCCAGTTCAGCGTAGCAAAGGGCCCCTGAGAGAAGAGAGTTCAGGGGTGCAATTTCACAATCCAACCCGGAGCTAAGCAGTTTGTTGACCTCTCTTGGGGGGTCCTAAACTGCTCCTGGACCAGCCAAAAGACACCTTCTCTCAAGCGTATCCTGATTTGACCCTAAGATCCCCCTGCAGGTCTAACGCTCACTCTCACGCTACTCCTCCAGCAGGGAGCCGCAGAAACTAGTTCAGACACAACACGCGTGCGATCACATGAAAGTTTCAGGTGGGATTTTCGATCTCGTGGTCGTGTTGCTGCTCTCACCAAACAAGGAGAGAATGCCGCACAGCGTCCACACCAGCAGCGACAGCCCCACGCTGCCGCTGTTCATCAGGACGCCCTTGGGCGCGATGAAGATGCCGCTGCCCACCACCGTCCCGATGATGAAGCAGCCGGCCGGCAGCAGCCCGATGGTCCGCCGCAGACACACCACGTCCTCGTCCGTCTTGCCCTTGTGGGCGGCCCCCTGGTCCGGAGCCGGCTTCCCCGCCATTTCTCTGCAGGTCGTGGTTGAGATAGATGCACCAGGAACTGTGAGCGAGGGAAACACGCTCAGGTCACACCATGCGACTTGGTCCTCCCCCCCTTTTCCAGCTTGTTTTTCTTCCTCTCATTGGCTTGTACGTCGCCCGCCCTGACTGAGCTAAAAGGGAACAAAGCCAGCTCTCAAGCCTCTGCATGTAATTACAGCAGTTTGGAGGCTGAACACATTTCCTCTGTACGTTTGTGTGTGAGTGGCGCTCGAGCCTCGTATGTGTGTACAGCTTGACGAGGCCCTTTGGGGGCCTGAGGGAGAAGGGGGGCCGTGGTATTGTGGAGGCAGCTGCCGACGGCGGGGGGGCTTCTTTCAACACGGGTTCAGCCAATCTGACACTTTCGCCAAATTGTCTTTTTTTAACTGTCCCACAACGTCTCAGGTTCTCCCGAAGAATCGATCCATCTGATTCGCAGGCATCAATAGAAGGCTTCTGTAACAAGATCTAACGCGGCTCATCGGGTGACATTTATGACACGATGAAAGGTCGCAAAAGACTTCGTAATTACTTTGTTTTTCAGTTGTTTTCACTCCGCTGACCTCTGCAGAGATGTCAGCTTCACTTCATCAGAGCTGCTTGTTAACATTCCTCCACACACCAGTGGATGCTCTGAATGTGTGCCTCATCTCCCCCCCCCTCCAATGATGATTTCTGACTTATTGTTGCATTTGGAGCCGAATCCTCAAAACTGTCTTTTGTGACGCGACATGGGAGGACAGCCAGCTGCACAGGATCACTTGATGTGTGTGTGTGTGTGTGTGTGTGTGTGTGTGTGTGTGTGTGTGTGTGTGTGTGTGTGTGTGTGTGTGTGTG
>JASSRZ010000032.1:894550-906744 GCA_032164315.1 Malacoctenus gilli | reverse complement strand
ACACACACACACACACACACACACACACACACACACACACACACACACACACACACACACACACACACACACGCTCCGTGTTGGGCAAACTCTGACTGCACCTTTGATGCAATTTGCGATCCTTTGTGTCAGAAATCACGTTGAACATTTGCTGCAGGTACCAACTGAAAAAAAGCCACCTGGAGATCGAAGCTGCGTTCAAAAGCTGGACAGCAGGCAAACCAGCCGCCACACACACACACACACACACACGCACGCACACACACACCTGTTGAGCAGGAAGGTGTTGTCGGAGCAGGTCAGCGCCTCCAGCAGGATCTTCTTCTCCGACACGGCGTTGGAGGAGTGGAACTTCATCCAGATGAACTCCCACACGTCCTCGTCCATCAGGCTGACGCCCGTGCAGTACACCACGTCACGGATGTTGGGCGGGATCCTGCGGGAGGTCAGACGAGCACTGGTTGGACATTTCACGCAGCTTTTCTGGAGACGTCGACAGCAGAAAAGCTGTCGCCTTACTTTAACCGAGTCATTACGTAATTTAGGCAAATATAATTCAGTGGAATCACAGCATTTCTACATGAAAGCAACTACTGTACTGTGTGTTCATTAGAAGCACACACACACACACACACACACACACACACGCACACACACACACACACACACCCCTGTGTCCCATCTGGTTAGTGGCCTGAATCATCAGCAAAGCAAAAAGGTGAACATTTCCTTCACACTTTGATGACTGTGTGTGTGTGTGTGTGTGTGTGTGTGTGTGTGTGTGTGTACTTGACCTAAATTGTCAGTAAAGCAAAACTAGAAACTTCCATCACATTACAGTGAACTCAGCTGGCAGAACACTTGAGTGTGTGTGTGTGTGTGTGTGTGTGTGTGTGTGTCTGGTTTGCCTCCATTGTGGGGACTTTTACCAGGTCACACACCTAACTCACAGGGACTTGCGAGGACAACTGTAAAGACCTGTTTAGCGTGAGTTTGGATCAGGATCACTTCGAGGAGAGGACGTTCGGTTAAGTTTCGGTCGACGCCAGTTCAGTGTGTTCAATTATTCAGTGTTTGAGTTGGGTTAAAATCCGGGTTAAGTTCAGGTTAAGTTGAGTCTGTTCTGAGTGCGTCTGCAGGAAAAACGAATGTAAGTCAGTGTACCCGGAAGATTTGTGTGTGTGTGTGTGTGTGTCTGTGTGTGTGTGTCCCACATGAGTGCAGAGTGACTGATGCAGGGACAATTACATCATTCACCGACCTGGGAAATCATTTTAGAGATGCTCCACTTAAGAGCAGACCCTGACAACACACACACACACACACACACACACACACACACACACACACACACACACACACACACACTGGCTGACTTCCACATAAGTGCTGACTGTGGCATTAAAGTCCTTCTCAGGCGACAGCTGCCAAACACGGAGCGCTGTGAGTATTTACGTGTGTGTGTGTGTGTGTGTGTGTGAGAGTGTGTGTGTGTTTAAGCAGATAACGGCGTGTAAACCCCACTCGCAGGTTCTCACTTCCTGTCAGCCATCAGGGAGCTCTTCACGCCGTCGTCCTGCTGCTGTCGCTTTTAATGACCGCCGCGCGTTCGTCTTTAAACATCCGCTCCGAAAATGTTTCGCCGCACGCAACATTAAAGCGCGCCGGCCTCCAGATGGCGCCGCTCCCATTAGCGAGCGCGCCGAGTGTGTGTGTGTGTTAAAGGTCCTCCAGCGCCGCGTCCCCCCTGACGTCGCTCCGCCTGGCGGTCTGACTCCCACTCTGGCGGTGAACACGCCCCCCCCGCCGCCATCTGCTGCGTCTGTCTGCAGTCTGAATGTCACTCGTGATGTTGCCGCTCGCTCGCCACACCTCAGGAGGCCGCCGCCGCCGTGGCCTCCATTTAGCCACAAACAGTGGCTGGATCCTTCAAAATAAAAGCTGTGAGCAGTCTTCCTGGACCGCAGACTGAACCAGGAGGGAGTCATCTGGCCCCGCCCCCTTCACCACAAAAAAAATCAAACTCAATGAATCAATGAGGGAGTTTTCGCTGGCGTCGGAGGCCGAAGCCGTTTGTCACGATGGCGCGCGGCAAATGTCACGAGGGCGCCGATCGATGGGGGGGGCGACGGTCGGCCCCGAAACACAAATGTCAGCGTGGGAGAGCTGCCGCCAGCGTTTCCGCTCGGGGACGCGCGGCGCCGCTCGAAGTCCAGGTCAAAGGTCAAGCGGAGAGTCCGTCCAAGCTTCAGTTCTGATCTGAGGAGGCGGGCTCACGGGGGGCAGACGTCCTCCATTGTTGTGGGTTTGAGCTGCAGGTGCAGGTGAGCTCGCTCACGCTCACGTTTCGCCCGCCGCCGCCGTCGTGGCGGCCGCCGGCTCACGTGACCTCCCTCCTGCCCGCAGCGCCAGTCATTAAAATGGTTGTGATTAAAAAAAGGATGTAATTACGGCTCGGAGCAGGAAGAGCAGCGAAACGCACACGAGGCCTCGGCGGGATTAAATCAGCGGAAGGAGCGTGAAATATGAACGCCGCCTCCTGCGGAGATTAATGCGGCGTGAATGTGGATTTGTAGGGCACCTTTAAAGCAACCGCAGGAAAGCCTGGCCAGCAGGGGGCGACCTGCGGCGTCGCATTTTACTCTGAAATGTCTTTTATTTTGAAGAAAAAAGGAAACAAACAAGGAAATTTGGCTGCCACACCGACTCTGCAGCGTTCATATCTGTGGCCGCCACTAGAGGGCGGAGTTTGCCTTCCCGCAGGTCCTGAATCGACTGCTCGCTAAATAAAGGATGTTTAATCCGGTGGTGAAAGAACAAAGGCGTGAAAAAAACGGCGCCATATGGCGCCCGGCGTGTGAACGGCGTTCAATAAGGAGGAGACGGCGCCTCAGACTTCTCTGGCTGCGTCTCAGGATCCGTTCAGGAGCGAATTCTCGTGGATGGAGCCGGAGACGCTGTTTAATTTAGCAACTTTTTTTTTAATTTAAGCGCGCCTCTTATCAGCGGCTCCCTGCTGTCCCGTACAGAGCCGCAGCATCTGTTTCTATTTAATTTGCCGTTTGAAATCTAATTTTGCAGATCTCGTTAAGGCCCCGGAGGGAGCCGGCGAGCCGGCAGCACGTGAAGGCGGGAGGAGAAACCGCACGCGAGGCGGCGAGAACCCACGGCCGCCGCCGCGTCAAACGTTTCACGTTTAAAGGTTAAAAATGAAGGAAAACGGAAGGCGCCGGTCAAAACGAAGACGCCAAAAAACCCCCGCTCACGTCCGCTCCTCCTCTTCCTCCTCTTCTTGTCTTTACGTCGCAGAGTTGGCTCGTGAAACCGTGAGAAACGTGGCGATTTCTCGCTCAGCTTAATTCATTTTCAGCGCTCAGAGCGCCGTCTGCACGGTGTCGCGCCGCCAGCGGCGCTCCGCCTCTAATCGGCCGTTATTTACATTTCCTGAGCCATAAATTATCAACAGTGACTTCAAATCGTCGAACGTGAGAATGAAATCCAATGTGTGTGTGTGTGTGTGTGCGTGTGCGTACCTGTTCTTGTTGCTGGAGATCCAGTCGGAGATGTAGGCGACGGCCTGGCGGTGACACTGCTTGTTCCCGAAGCTGCAGGCTAACATGATGAGCTCCCGCTGCAGCTCCCTGAGTAACAAGAGTAACTAGTTACTATTGACAGAAGTAATGGCGTCCCTTTAGCCGTCGCCATTAGCGGGACAGAGCGAGACAGCAGCTCGGTTACTCACTCGGTCTGGTACGACGCCTGCAGGACGTTGCTCTCGCTGCCGGGGCCGTTTGTCGGCCAGCCCATCTGGTGGTACCGCGCCGCGACCTGCTTCAACACGTAGTCCTGTCACACACACACACACACACACACACGCAGGGCTGTCAGCATTGAGCAGGCGGTTCATTCTGCGGGCGTAACGCGGTTAGCGGCCGATTGATTGATGGGCCGCTTACACTGAACAGCCTGTAGTCGTCCGTGCGGTCCAGCAGCTTGTCCAGCTGGTACAGCGCCCGGCTGGCGGCGTGCCACGGCAGGAAGGACGTCTCCTCTGGGAGGTAGCCAATCAGCTGCAGGGGGACGCCCTGTGGGAGGTACCCGGCCCTGCGGGGGGAGGGGGGGGGCAGACGGGCGGGTCAGACGAGGACACCTGGTGACGGCGCGGCGCTGGTGCCACGATCCAGCCCAGGGCTCTTATTTTGAAGGCTTTCCTCTCGGCTGTAAAGTTTCGCAGATGTTCTGGAGGTGTGAGGAGGGGAAACTAGAGTGTTAGCACGCTGACAGTGAGCTTTGCATTGGATTTAACTGACACTTCCTGGAGCCACACAGGTGCATTCTGGGTGATGGAGTCACATTGAGAAAAAGTGCCACTGCAGACTCATGAATACTAACCAGCTTCTCTACCTAATCACACTGTCTTCATGAGGGGGGGGGGTCATTCTGACCTTCAGCCCCGCCCCCGGCTCATGAATATTAATGAGGCGGGATGACCTCAGAGGCGCCGTCTGAAGTTGTATTATTGCTTTTATTGGGCTTATTGATGTCGAGCAGGTGGAGATTTACGGCGAGCGGACGACCTTTCGCGGCGAGCTGTCAGTCACGGCGAGCGGCGCCCGGCGAGGACGGAGTGCGGCTCCTCCACTCAAGTGTTTTCCTTTCAATTTCCAGACGCGGACCTCCGCAGGAAGCCAATCTGCCCCCGATAAGATGCCCCGACGCCGAGCTCGCCGCATTTCCATAATCTGCCTCGGCTCCGACCCCGCCGGCCGCCGCGCGCTCCGCATCGCTCCCATCATGCACCTGGCCGCTCCGCGAGGGGGGCATCACCATAATCCCACCGGCCCGCCGAGACTTCCTGTTTACAACGCCGGCGGGAGTTTTTTACACGAACGGCGGGAGAACCAGGGAGGAGGAGAGACGGCGATCGCCATGGCAACAGCAGCCGGTCATTCGTCGGAGTCCTTTCCTTTATTTGTCCGCCGGCGCTTCTGTCCTCGCGACCAAAAACATCATCCGTCACCTGTCCGAGCGCTCAGACGTCACGCTCCGCCGCCGCCGCGGGAACACGACGACGGACGGCGCTTTCACCTGTGTGACGCACGTCGGCGTGATTTATTACCAACGCGGCCGCCGAAAAACTCAAAAAAACTCGCCGTTTCGGCATCAGTTTGGCAGCACGGCCGTCACGGGCTGTTGGCGCCACCTGGAGGTCAGAAACCGGGTTGAACCTTTCGGGACAGACCCACCTCCTGCCCACACTGGCGGCTGGTCGGGAACCTTTTGGTTCCATCGGTCGGCCCGCTTTCTCTCTCTCTCTCCAATCATCGACCGCGCGGGGAACTAAGAAGGTTCTCGGTTCTCTATCTGGGTTTACAGTTGCGGCGTGCGGCGCCGGCGGTTGTCTTTCTGCCGGCGATGTCATCGAAATGAGCTCATTAACTCGTTAACATCGTTAAGGGCCAGTTAATTGTTTGTCCATTAACCATTAGCAAGGCTCAGTGGAGAGCTAACGAGGGACCGCTGTGGCGGTCAAACACACACGGTGCACAAACACACACACACACACGCACACACACAGAAGAAAAGGGAGGCGACATTCATCACTGTTTAAGCACACAGTGTCGCTGGGACACCGCCATTTATTACCGCTAAACTAGCCCGCTCACACACGCACGCACGCACGCACGCACGCACACACACACACGCACGCACGCACGCACACGCGGAGGCACTTAGTGGTGTGTGGATTGCTCAGGCTTCAGTCAATCGAACTGCGAGACGCAGGAGACGAATCAGCACGACTCGAATTATTTCAGAGATTAAAGGAGCGAGATCAATGCGAGGAAAAAACGCTGAAGTTACATCTTCGTAAATAAGACGTGTGCGTGCGTGTGTGTGTGCCAGGCCAGCAGTTCCAGGCGTAGATATTTCTCCTGATGCGTGTGATCATTAGAGGTCGTCCCTGAAGGCTCCGGCTCTATTTACTCGCTGCGGTGGACGGTTCCGCGCCGCGTCTCTCTGCGGCGCCACAAAACGCTGAGAATCACGCGCGAATAAATCTGCAGACAGAAAAATTCCACCTGGTCCGCTCAGCGCCGAGCGGGAGAGCAACACGCCGCAGCGCGGCCAATAAACAGCAAGAAACTCCTCCCATTAAAGCCCGCCGGAAGGCTGGCAGGGAGGCGGGGCTCCGTGGGGGGGGGGGCGGAGCCTCAACTCGGCGGCCTTCTGTGCTCGGCGTTCCGCGCGGAGCCGCTAAACTTCAGGAGTGGAAAGATTAACATTTCCAGCGACTCAGGAATATTTGATGAGTACAAAGGCGTCGATATGTTTGGCTCGGTTACGGTAATTAAAACAGAAGGCGCCGTCATTAGCGAGGTGGCGCCGCCCGATGTCTGCAGGGGATCTTTAATATTTAACACCTTCTGCAGGCGCAGTTTTGCAGGTAGCACACATTCTGTTTGTTTTTGATCCGAAGCAGCATCGCTCGGATTTCTCCGTCGCCCTCGCCGCCCCGGCGGGAGCGCCTTTGATTACTCATTACGGGAGCTCCTCGGCGGGACGCGGGAGGAATCGGGAGGTCTGCGGCCTTTCGCGCCGCTGCGGCAGCGACGCGCTGACGAATCGCTCCGAGAAATTAAAGAATAACACCTGAAATGTCAGAAAGCGAAGAGAGTCAGTGCACGAAGCGTCTCTGAGATTTGATCTCGGTAAAATGCCACGTTTGGGCTCTCGGAGCCGGATTAGAGCCGTTTGCGCTCTGGCTGCAGTACCGAGAGAAACCTGCGGGGGCATCCTGACTCAACGGCACCACAGAAGAAGTCAGCTGAGCGCTTGTTCACAGCTGTTCTACAGATACAAGGAGCAACAGTGTAGCGTTGATTAACGTGCCCTGGATCGCTCACCATGTCTAACTGCTCCTCGCAGCTTTTCAGGAGGTGTGAGGAGCAGAAAAGCTGCGAGGACTAGCTCCAGTTCTGCCGGCGATTCCGTCTGAAACGAACCGACAGCGGATCGTTTCCGCCGGCGCTCAAAGTGGGACGAGCGCAAGCTCGGCGAGATCGTCCGTCGTCGGACGCTTACGAGCTCGAATTTGTCAATTGCCGTTGTCAAGAAAAGTTCTCGCCGAGCCTCATAAGGATGATAAAAACGCCGCCAGCCGACGGCGCCATAAACAAAAGGCTTCCGACGTGCGGCGGTGATGAGCGGCGGCGGCGGCGCGCTGACAGATGTGGACCGAAGTAAGAGAGTCTTCTGCTGTCAGAGCCGATATGAATGGTCGTGTAGCTGCTGCTTCTGCGCATATGGAAACCTCCCGCTGAGCCGCACACACGCGCGCACGCACACGCACGCACGCACGATAGTGCAGTCGTCTCGAGCTGCTGCTCATTCAACATGACAGTGGACAGATGGCTGAGAGAGGCAGCGATACAGAGGAGGAGGGGGGGGGGCAGCGGGGGGGGGGGGGGTGTGGTATAGGCCCGGTGTCGCACTAGATTTTTGTTACAGTGCTCAAAAAGCTTCAGGCAGAAAACATCACGATGAGAAACGACTGGCTGCCTCCCCCTCCTCTTCCTCCCCCTCCTCCTCCTCCTCCCCCTCACGTGTCGATGTGATTCAGCGCCCGCGAATTATTAAGCGTCCCCGAGAAATTCACCTCCGACACGCTCGCGGCGGGAAGCCGAGCAGCGGCTCACAGGCAGCTGCGCTGGAACGTACCGGCGCAGGTGACGCCATCGCACACTCACCTGGCCAGGTTGAAGGCGTCGTCGATGAGGCCGGCCCGGTTTCCCACCGAGATGGTCTGAGGGGCGGAGACAGAGGACGCGTCAACGCGGGGCGGCGGCGGCGGCGCGAACGGAGGACGGCGGCGGAGGACGGACGGGCGGGTCACCTGAGGGTTGGCGTGCAGCTGCTGGATCAGCAGCTTCCAGTTCGGCAGGTCGTAGTTGACGCGGAAATAGCCCGTCTGGTTGATGTTGCCGATCAGCCAGGTGCGGTCGTCCATCAGCCCGATGCGGTGGATCTCTGAGACACACACGCGCGCACACACACGCGCACACACACACACACGGAGGTGATTGATTGAGATTGAGTGACGTTTTTAAACAATCCATCAAGCCCCGCCCCCTTTCCGTCTTAAAGCTACCTGTGTGGTTGTTGATCCACAGGAGGCTCTCTGAACAAACCGCCGTCGAGTTTCCCACGGCAACCGTCAGCGGGACCTGCCACTGTAAACTGCGAGGGAGGGAGGGGGGAGAGGGTGGAGAAGGGGGGGAGGCGGTCAGTTTATAACCTGTGTTATCACAGAGAGCGGCATTAGCAGGGAGAGAGATGGGCGCCGAGATCGTTCAGCATCAGTCAGCTGGAAATGAAGCGAGAGACGCCCGCTGCGTTATCACAGTGCGTGTGTGTGTGTGCGTGTGTGTGTGTGTCTCTGTCTCAGGTGCTTCGCCAACGCTTACTGACCATTTCAGGAAACCGGTGACTCTGAAGCAGATAATGCTAACTGCTCATCAGCAAGTTAGTTACTGAGTTACTTCAGACACAATCTGACCACTGTTTCCCGAGTTAATTAGCATTATCACCAGCTGCTCCTCGCTCCCCTTCTTACTGAGCCTAATGAGAGTGAAAGGACATTATCATTAGTAAAACCTGCTGCCTCTATAATGCTCACCGACAGGCTACTTAGCATGTGATCAGCCATGAAAGCTGAACATTGATGTCTCTTCCTGTTTACGCTTTAAGCGTTAGCAGGAGCTGCTGTTGTTTCCACATTGTAAATAACAACGATGGGGATAAAAAAACAAACACTGTGACATTGATCAGGACACAGACTGCTGGGCTGTTAGCCTGCAGAGCTAATGCTAAATGACACAAAGAGCTTTGGTCCTGCAAGAGCTCATTAGAAACAAACAGGCTGCTGATGCTCTCCATTAGCGACCGGTGGATAAAGACAAAGCACAGAGAGCAGCAGGCTGCTTTTAATCTGAACAGAGATCAGTCGCTGCAACACACGCTAACGACACGAGGTCGACATTAGCGTTACGTAACCACGCACCAGCAACTTTCTCTTACAGGATTCATTTGAATCACGTTGCTTCATAATATTCTAACAAAGTTTGGACACAGACGAGGACAAAACCTCTGATTTTACAGGTCTACACAAAGCCTTCCTCAGCATTAGCATTAGCCTTTGAGCCACTTAGCCAGTTGTGAGCATCTACACGTCTGAGTTGGCAGTTTATCCGTTTAGCGACTTGTCATTCGTTTATGAATCCGTTTTTTTTGGTGTAGCATTAGCACTGTGGCCAGTGTGTCTGGAATTAGCATTCACAGATGAAAACCTGCCAAGAAGGATCCTGTTGTTTCCATGACAGTTTCGGAGTTGCATCAATTTCAAATGCAGCCAGCCTCTAAGGGGGCTTGAAAAATGCGCCTGCACACACAACACGTCTATTCCACATCTCGTATCCATTAGCATCGCCACCCCGCAGCCTCCCAATGCTCTACACGGGTTCAGCAGATGGGGAGATTAATGCCGAGTCACAGCGCCTGGACGGCGGATCTGTGGGACTCGTAGTTTGAACGCCTCCTCGTGCGCCTTTGTTTCGCGGCATCCATCTGCCTCGCGCTGCTAACGCCGAGTATAAATAAACTTCACTTCCTGGCCAGGGCGCTCCAGTGGCGGCCTGAATTATTCATGAGCGTCCCGTTTAGCATTAACGCTCATTACATGAAACGCGCGACCGCCTCGTCCTCCAGCCTGTGTCCACCTGCCAGCTGACGGCGCCAGACTGAGGCCCCCTCTGATTTGCTTTGGCTCGACCTCGCCGCCGCTCGCCGCCGCCGCGTCCGCCGCTTCCTCCTCGCCTCTCCGTCATCTTTAAAAAGAACTTATCGGACTCGCCGTGTCAGCTGTTTGACGGCGGGAAAATAAAGCTGCGAGACAAACTGGCGAGCTGCCGCCGCCGCCGCCAAACAGTAAAGTGTCTTCAAAGTGACACTCGACCGCTGAGGGAATGAGACGCGACGGAGCGTCGTCATGGCGACGGGAAGGCCCTGACAGCTGGTTGGTGGCCAGTTAGTGGAGACGACCCACTGAGAGTCACTCGTTAGCGGGAGGAAGATGCTCTTTAATCTGGGTGTTGAAACGCTAACGCTGACTGTCAGCACGACAGGCGAAGAGGGACAGTTGTTTATAACGTGAGTGAACGCCCCCCCCCCCGAGACCCCCCACTGGGCGCGCCTGAACGCACCACAGCAGCCCAAAAAGGAGGCGAAGGAGGAGGAGGAGGAGGAGCAGTTTGAAGCGTCAGCAAGCCGACCGGACGGGAACACAGAGAACAACAGGTGAAGGCTGAGGAAGAGGAGGGCGATGAAGAAGTGCTGGAGGAGAAAGTGGGTCGATGAGCTCAGGAGGTTTGTGGGGGAGGTGAATAAAACATGGAGGACATCAAATATGGATGCACCATAAATGATGTAAAGGTGGAAGGAGAACGTGAAGAAAGAGGAAGAAAAGTGCTTCTTGGCGAAGAAAACACAGACAAACTCGCCGCTTAATGCGGCGTGAACGGAGGAACCTTCTGGCGCGCAGCGAGGGGGGGGGGGGGGCGCAGATGGAGCGGCGCGCAGAGGGGGAGGGGCACGGTGGCTGGCGGCGCTGCGCCGCGTGACCGCGAACGCGGCTCCTCCCCCTGGACGCCTGCGGAGGCTCGTCGGTACCTGTTGTTTTTGCGGACTTCCTCTCCGTACAGGAAGTGCTCCTGGCTGACGGTGATGTAATGAGTCTGGAGCTGCTCCGATTGGTTCTTGCTGATGGTGACGACGGGGTATCCCATCTGGAGGGTCCACCTGTCCATCATCTCGCCGATGTCGATGTCCCGCCCCTCCGAGCGCATGGCCTGCAGGGAGACACGCAAACTGTTTGTTTATTGTACTAACGAGCTCGTTAACATTCCCGACAACTCGTTAGGAACCTGGTTGAGGCTCACTGGCCTGAGGGGGATCACGGGTCCGACTGGCTGCCGGCTCATTAAAGTCGAAGGCTAATTAAAACCGGAGACAAAAGAGGGAACCCGCTCCGGCGCGCCGGCTCCCAGTTACCATGGCAACAAGGACTGACGGCGGTTACCTGGGACAGCTTCCTCCACAGGTCGTCGCGCGCGGCGTTCCCGTACATGTGACTCAGCAGGTAGTCCTGAAAGGAAGCAACAGGAAACGGATGAACGTCACCTGACAGGAAGTGACATCAGCGGTTTCAGCTTTTCGTGACATCTTGAAGGTTCTGTGTTCAGAGGGTCAGTCAGCGTTCTCGCTGACTCAAGACACCACCTAGTGGCGCGAAGGAGAAGCGTTCATCGCGACGTTTGTGGCTGAAAATATACAATCGCTGAATTGGCTCTTATTTTGAAATTCTTCCGAACGACCGGCTGAAAATGAGTTCTGGTGAATCTTCGCCGCTCCTCCGTCTCCCCGCCTCGTCCTCGGAGACGTCGGAGTGCCGATCTCTGTCTGTTTTCACCCCCTCGGAGTGAGAAGCTCATCCCACCGCTGAGGATCGGGGGGGCGAGTGAGAGCCTCCGGGTTTTATCATAAGACAACGAGCGGCGGCGGCGGCGGCGGCGGCGAGGAGGCGGCGATAACAGAGGAGAACACACACGGAGACGCCGCTTTAATCTGCTGCTCTCCTGGTGGATTACCAGCACACAGCCGGCTCGCTCGCTCGCTCGGCGGCGTGCGCGGCGCTCTGTGAGGCCGAGATGACACCTCGCGATAACGCCGCCGAGACGATCCCGAGACGGCGAGAGACGATTAAACCTCAAACGGCTCGTAGCGCCGACGGGACGGAAAGCAGATTTAGAAAAGAAACTCCGCGGAGGTGAAAAGCCGGAGACGCTCGTTACAAACTACGACAGATGAAGGTTTGTTTCTTTCTTCAGCAAGATGGAAACAATCAGACCAAGCTGTCCGTTACTATTCCAGTAAACTCCTGTTGACTTGCTGAAGGTGTCAAGAAACTTTGTTTCTTTGCGCGACGGAGACGGAGTCGATCGTGGGCGGCGAGTTCCGCACGACGGCAAGGATCAGTAAAGAAAAGAACTGAAAGGACCTGGTAACACACACACACACACACGCGCACACACACACACACACACACACACACACACACACACACACACACACACACACAC
>JASSRZ010000032.1:856140-876989 GCA_032164315.1 Malacoctenus gilli | reverse complement strand
TCTCCTCTGGGACGCCGTACTTACGGCTCCTTCACAATAAAAGCACAGGGTTAAAGGTACCATCGCGGAGTTTAGCTGCACGTCACAGTGAGGCAGCCACCGATTGGCTGTCGTCAGGCGGTGCCGGTGGCGGCGGCGCCGGCGTCCTTCCTGCCGATCTGGCAGTAAAGGATCATGGCGAAAACCATCCCGAAGATCTGCGGCGGAAGAAAACGGCAAAACGTCACGACGCTTCTCCTTCCTCCCTGTCACGTGTGTGTGTGTGCGTGCGTGCGTGTGTGTGTGTGTGTGTGCGTGTGTGTGTGTGTGTGTGCCCACTGACCAGCAGGATGGCGATGGCGAAGGCGATGCCGATCACCGTCTTCTCGTGCATCTCCATCAGCTCGATGATTCTGTCGGCGCAGGGCTGCGGGACGACCACGACATCATCATCATCATCATTATCAGTAATCCGATTACTCCCCCGGGCGGATTACTCCAGCCGATGACTGACCGTGGAGTACACTCGGGAGGAGCCGCACTCGGGCTCCGTGGCGTTGCAGCGGCACGAGTTGGGGATGGCGGTCCAATCGGACGGTCCGTTGAGGAGGCCGCAGCACTTCAGCTGGACAACGGCGCGAACGCCTCGTTAGTTTCGTGTCAAACGGTTTGTTTGTTTCTCGCGTCCCCGATTCGTCCACCTCGCGGCAGCGATTGGCCGAAAGTCGGAGGGGGGGCGGGGCTTGTTTACCTCCCGCTGGAGCTTCTCCAGGTCGTCTCGCACGTTCTCCGGCTGATTGGACAGCGGCGTCAGTTCGTTCAGCTTCTCCTTCACCCAGTCCTTCACCTGCGAACACGTCGGCACCGTCACGGGTCACGCGCTCGCCGCCGCCGCCACCGGAGGGCGCCGCTTCCTACCTTGGACTTGCCCGTGGCTCCCACGATGCCGGCCGCCAGCAGGAGGATGAAGATGATGAGGAGGCTGATGAAGAACTGAGGGACACGGGGGGACGACAGCGTGTTACGCTCACGGACAGCAGGGGGCAGGAGAGAGTCGGGGGGGCGAGAGGGCAAAGGAGGGGGCAGCAGGGGGCGCCGAAGATCAGGCGAGGCCGGCTGATCCTCGATCGGTTTGCCCCCCTCGTCCTTTTGCCCTCTGATTTACCAAAGGGTCACAGTCAGACCTTCAAAATAAAAGCGCTCACCAGCAGCAGCATGCAGCGGTTCTCTCTGACGGCGCCGCAGCAGCCCAGGAAGCCCAGCACCATGATGATGACGCCGATGGCGATCAGCAGGTCGGCGCCCGGGAGGGATTCATTGGTGATCTGTGGACAGGAAGAGGCGGAGTCAAAGTTCTGCGGAGCGCCGGCGGCGGCGGCGAAGGAGGCGGGCCGGGGGGGAGGGACTCGCCTCGTTTCCGTCCTTGTTGACCTTCAGGTAGATGGACACGCCCAGGATGATGCAGCCGCTGATCTGAGGACACAAACGGCCGGCGACCTTCAGAATAAAGCGAACCGAGCGGGCGAACGGTCGCCGGCGACGCGCTCCACGCCGCCGCAGCGGGAGGAGGGAGCGGCCGGGCCGTTTCCATGGAGACCGACCGACCGACAGCCAGCCAGCCGCCGGTTCCACTGATCCGATTAGCCGCCGGGCGTCTCTGACGGACGCCGGCCGGCTGATGAGAGCAGCTGGCGGACCAACTCGGGTTTTCGGCGTTGGCGTCTCCCTGCTGGCGAGCGGGGAGGGGGGGGGGGAGCAGGTACTTTGGGATTGACAGTAAATAAGAGGCGTGCCCCGCCCTCATCCTCATCATCATCATCATCATCATTATGTGGACATGCCCGCTGAGTGCCTCCGATCCGGTTAGCATCGACCTAACCGAGTTTTCTGGGAACAGAACAGGAAAGGACCTGAAACGACCCCCGGCAGCAGGCTCTTATTGTGGCGGGACAGGTCGGGCACCGGCGCTGCCGTCCCCGTCGCACGCACGTTTCCATGGAAACACGCCGCGCCAGCACCTGAGCGAGTTGAGGGGTCGAAACAGGAAACACACACAAGTGGGTGTGTGTGTGTGTTTACATGTTTACAGGAAAACACACCACCACAGGAAAGAAGAGCGACTCTGAACATCTGGAGACTTTTTCGCTTCTCAAGTTTGGAGTCGAGTTTTCGCACGAATCACGTTCAAAGTTTGACGACTTGAAGCTGAAACTCGGAGTCGAATTCATCCACACAAGAAAAGCGCCGACAGAGGCGCGGGAACGCAGGCGGGGGCCGGGGGGGGGGGGGGCCGGGCCCCCCCCCCCGCGCCCACTGCGGCGGAGGGCGCGGCCCAACTCATCCGACCGGTTCCGCCGCGCCAGACGGCAACGGGCGCCGCAGAAGGGACGCGGCGCCGGCGGCGAGACGGCGAACGGGAGAGAAAGAGACGGCGCTCTCTCACAGGGGACGGCGTCGCCATCGCGGCCGCCGTGACATCACGGCGATGCCGCGGCGGGGTCAGACGTGAGCCGCCGGGGCGGCGGCGGCGGCGACTCCTGGCGGAGCGGCAGAAGCAGCAAGAAGGTCACTCACCCAGAAGAGGAGGTTGAAGAAGAAGAGCAGGTACTTGACGCACTTGTTGACCGCCATCGTCGCTCCGCCGCACGCTGGCCTCACTTCCTGAAGACTGACGGCCGCCGCCGCCCCCGGCCGAACATACAGCAGCCGGCCCGACCGGTTTCCCCGGCTGCTGCCCCTCCTCCTCCTCCTCCTCCTCCTCCTGTTGCTGCCCCTCCTCCTCTTCCTCCTCCTCCTCCTCCTCCCTGAGTGACGCTCGGGATCTGATGCGGAGGCGACCTGGAGCGGGGACGAGTCGTGACATGAAAAGTTCTCCCAGAAGCTTCACATCAACCACAGAAAACACACAAACAGAACCAACTTTCGGTTCCAGCTTCAATGGTTCCTGCTGCTCAGTGGGGACTTCTGACGTCCTTTGGCACCACCTGGTGGCCGCAGGGAGGACCTGCAGCGCATTTTTGGCGCCAAGCAGGCCCCGCCCTTTTAACAGACTTTCACAGGAGTCAGTGGAGGGAAGCTGCGCGTGGTCCCGGCGGGTCTTCGCTCATCAGGTCAGTGACCGCCGGCGAATCGAAGCCACGAGCTGGTTAATCCCTCAAACAGGTCTGGCAGGCAGCAGCAGCAGCAGCTGCAGACAGGTCGCAACGTGGCGTCTTGCGGCTTCCACCGCGAACCTCTTTGATCCTGGACGGGATTGACGACCGGATCGGATGTCGTCTGAGCGTTCCGAGTTTAGTTTCAGTCGATTCACTTCGAGACCTTCGATCGTTTTGTCCGTGTTTGTTCTTTACGAGCCAGAAAGGGGGAACCTTCGCATTTGGGTGCCAGCCGCTCCTCCGTCGGCTCCTCCGTCGGCTCCTCCGTCGGCTCCGCCATGGCGACGCTCCCAGAGGAAATCCTGGCAGCCCTGCGGGACCTCAACGAGGAGCAGTTCAAGCTGTTCAAGTGGTTCCTGAAGCAGAAGGACGAGCGTGCGGGTTGGTCCGCCGTCCCGGAGGCGGAGCTGGACGGGACGGACAGACAGGACACGGTGGACCTGATGGTGCGGCGCCACGCCGGCGCCGGGGCGCTGCGGAGGTCCGTCCACATCCTGGGGAAGATGGGACGGAACGACCTGTCCGGGCGCCTGTCTGGTAGGAGGACGCGGCGAGATTCGGGCGAGCTGGCGCCGGTTGCCGCGGCGCCGGTTGCCGTGGCGCCGCTTCCTCCTCACATCGACTGATCGCGTTTCTTCCTCAGCGCTTCAGACGCGGCTGCAGCAGATGGAGGCCCAGCTCAGGCGGATGGCGGACGAGAGGCGGGACAAGATCCGGGAGGTGGAGCGCTCGGCCGCGCTCAGCAGGAAGTCTGCCAGGCGGCAGATCGGCGACGCCAAGCGGGTCTTCGCCCTCCTCCTGCGGACGGTCCAGAAGAGCCGCGACGACCTCCTGCAGGAGCTGGAGGAGCAGCAGCGCGCCGCCGAGACGGAGGCCCGCGGCTTCGTGGAGGAGCTCAACCGAGAAATCACCGAGCTGACGCGCCGCAGCGAGCGGCTGATCCGCGACAGCGACCTCCGTCTCGGCCCGGAACTCTCCGACCGCGACTGGACGGCAGCGAGCGTCCGTCAGCCGTCGTACGGCCGGCCGGCGAGGAGCTCGGCCGACCGGCTCCAGGAGAAAGTGCGGCAGGAGCTGGACGCCTTCGTGGCCCGGGCCCGGCTGACCCGCGCGCAGCAGTTCGAGGCGGCGGTGACGCTGGATCCCGACACGGCGCATCCGCACCTCGTGGTGTCGCCGGACGGGACACGAGTTCACTGCGGCGCCGAGAAGCAAGACGTGGCGGAGCAGCCGGGACGCTTCGACACGGCCGCCAACGTCCTGGCCAAGCAGCGCTTCTCCTCGGGGAGGTTCTACTTCCAGGTGCAGGTCGAAGGGAACGACGGGTGGGACGTGGGCGTGGCCAGCGAGTCCGTCAACAGGAGAGGGTCGACCACGGCGAAGCCCGACAACGGCTTCTGGACCATCGGCCTGAGGCGGGGCCAATACAGAGCGCCCTCCGCCCGCCTGCGCCCGCGGCAGCCGCTGCGGCGCCTCGGCGTCCTCGTGGACTTCGACCGAAGTTCGGTCTCCTTTTTCGACGTGGACTCGGCCGAACTCGTCCACACGTTCGGCGACTGCGGCTTCCGGGAGGCTCTGCTGCCGCTCCTCAGCCCCGGGAGGCCCGAAGGGGGCGCCGCGCCGCTGGTCATCAGCCCCGCCACACTCCTCCCGTAGACCCAGGAGGGCAGTGGGGCAGGGGGACACCGGAGCCCAGAAAACACGCAGGTCTGGGTGCGTTGCCCCGTGCTGCCACAAGATGGCGCCATCGCGTGTTGCCACTGAGCGGCGGCACTCGTCTCCACCCGTCCTGCTGGCCGACGTCTTTGTTTGTGCAGCAGAAGCTGCTGCAATCTCACGCTCCGGCTTCGCTGCGACTCGCTGCTTTGACGTTCGCTGATTGGCCGCGGGAGGCGAAGGTCCAAGCGGCTCGATCACGTGACGCTGGAGCGGCGGACCAGGAGCCGCTGGCGCTGCGTCCCAAAGTTCACTCCCAACTTTCCTCCAACAGGAAGTGAAATAAAGAGTGACGCTCTACCAAACGGGGTCGCTTCCTTTTCTCCTCCATGTTGCTCAATCGCGCCGCTGCCGGTCTCTCCCCTGTCCGCGGCGCCTCCTCCTCTTCCTCCTCCTCCTCCTCCTCCGCTCTAACTGCTCATATATAAACCCTGACAGGAGATAAGGAGGGGGGTGGGCCTCACTCACGGGAAGTCCCGAGAACAGCGAGTGCTCCTCAGCCGCTGAGCAGCTGGACACATCCAGCCATGAGCTGCACGCGGCGCCGCCACATGCTGACGTCTCTGAGCTGGTGAGTTTGAAGCTTCCCGAGCGCCTGGTCGGTGAAGTCCGTCTACATTTGGAGGTAAACGGTCTCCGTCCGCCTGTTGGACGTCGCTGCCGAGTCTCACGCGGTCAGAGGGGACCACGCATGGGGGGGGGGGGGGACGACGCTCGGTGGTACTTCAGCAGGACTCGGTTCTTCAAATCGTGTATTACGAACGAGTCAAAGTGTCTCGGGACTCCTGGAGTTTGTGGCAGCTGGGTTTTATTTTGAAAAGCATCTGGCAGGTTGGAATTCCTGCCTGCTGCTGAACGAGCGTGTCGCTTCTTGGGACACGAAGCGTCGGCGGGAGGAATGCTTGAAATCTGTCCTGCTAACGCCACGCCGCTAGAAAACAAGCTTCCCCTGCGGCGTCGGGTTAGCTTTAGCATTAGCCTCAGGAGACGGCGGCCTGAACTCGTCCGTGACGTCTCGCCGCAGCGTCGCCGCACTCTCGGCTCCGCGTCTCAATTCTCCGTGGAGCACGAAAACACTTTCACTTTCGGCTCTGCAGAGGTGGAGAGGGAAGTCGAGGCTCCCGGTAGTTTTCCACCCTGCAACCGCCCGCCGCTGCTGCTGCTGCTGCTCTCCGGCCCTTCAGCCATGTGTCCAGCTCCTCGTGTGGAGCATTAGGAAAAGACTCGCAGCAGTGACGGCGTTGACAGAGCTTTGTTTGGAGAGTAAAGTTTGAGCAGACGTGCTCCACCGAGCGACCCGACGGATGCCGCCTCAGGTCATGACGTGTTTTACGGGCCCACCTTTGATCAGGAGCAACAGAGCCGCTGTCTCTCTCTGCCCCGATTCCTCTGTGAGCTTCAGCATTAGCTGCTGTGTTTGAGGTTTGAGGCGTTGGCAAAGGTTGCGGCTGTTCTGCTTGGCCGGCCGTGAGCTGCAGCAGAAGCGACGGCACAACTTGAGGCTTGAACCTTGGGCTGTAGCGTTAGCAGAGTCCCTGTTGTGAGCGTGTCAGGCACGCAGGGGGCGGAGCCTCCGCTGCGGCCCACATTTCTATTGGCCGCGCTCAGTGACTTCGGGGAAACGCAGGGGCCAGCGCGAGGAAACAGGTTAAACTGCTACAACAGGAAGTGGTTTTGTGACTTAAGTGTGTCAAGTATCGCAGAAAAACGAAACTGCGATCTGTGAAAACCGACTTTAGCGAACAGCCAATAAGAGACGAGCATTTTTTCAGAGAACTCGTGGGATTTCTGTTTCCTACAGACGCGCCGTCGTGATGACGGACGTGACCGAGCGGACCGCAGACCTCCACCGATGGAGCCCGTTTTCTCCTGAACGCCGCTGACCCGACGCTGGTCGACGCCCGCGGAGGTGAGTCGGTCTCCGACCTCAGCGTCGCCGCGACGAGCAGCCATCAGCCGGCGCGCAGGTAAACGCCCACGCGTGTTCCCACAGCGAGCCGCGATGGATCGAGTCAAAGAGGACATCTGGAAGGTTCTGCGAGAACTGCGGCAGAAAGAGTTCCGGGAGTTCAAGTGGCTGCTGAAGCTGAACGGGATCCCCGAGTCGCTGCTGGAAAACGCGGAGGTGGAGACCGTGGTGGACCTGATCACCGAGCGGTACAGCGGGCCGGAATCGCTGCGGGTCGCCCTCGACATCCTGGCCAAGATCCCCCGGTTGGACCTGGTGCAGAAGCTGGAGAGCTCCGGCTCCAGCGCCACAGGTGACGCTCCGGCTCAGGGCCGCCAACGCTCACTTCGGAAAAACAAAACGTCTGCTGTCCAAGCGAGAGTCGTACTGAACTCCTTTGGGCAGCAGGCGTCCACGGGTCCTGCCCGTTTCGGCCTCTCTGACGCCCCCTTGTGGCTGCAATGGTTCCCAGTACTCTCCGGGAGGACTAACTGTGTGCTCCCTTCATTCCAGATGTCAAGAAAGATTCTGGCGGTCAGAAGGAAGAAGAGAACCAAAAAGAGGAGAAGGTGGACCTCAAGAGCGTCCAGAAGTACGCGGTGGAGGTGACCCTGGACCAGGACACGGCCCACCCGCACCTCGTCCTGTCCGACGACAGGAAACAGGTTCATCATGTCGACGCGAGGAAGAAACTCCCGGACAACGGCGAGAGGTTCGACACGTGCGTCAACGTCCTGGGGAAGGAGGGCTTCTCCTTCGGGCGGTCCTACTTCGAGGTGGCGGTCAAGGGCAAGACCGCCTGGGCTCTGGGCGTGGCCAAGGAGTCGATCGGCAGGAAAGGAGACATCACGGCCAAACCCAAGAAAGGCTACTGGACCATCATGTTGAGGAAAGGAAACGTGTACGAAGCCAACGACAACAGCCGCGTCTCCCTCAGTGTCAGTCAGCTCCAGAAAGTGGGCGTGTTCGTGGACTACGAGGAAGGCCTGGTGTCCTTCTACGACGCCGACTCCGCCGCTCACCTCTACTCCTTCACCGACTGCGACTTCACCGAGACCATCTACCCGTTCTTCACGCCCTTCAAAAACGAGGACGGGAGGAACTCCGCGCCGCTGATCCTCACGCCCGTCAACCAGACGCCGGCCCCGAGGAAGCGTCCCTCCGAGAGCGCCAAAGAAATGAAGGAGAAGAAACTGGCCGAGCTGAAAAGCGTCCAGCAGTTTGCGGCGGAGGTGACGCTGGACGCCGACACGGCCCATCCCGCTCTGGTCCTGTCTGACGACGGGAAGCAAGTGTACTGCACTGAAGTCTACAAGAACCTGCCAAAGACGGCCAAGAGGTTCACCAGCTGCGTCAACGTTTTAGGAAGGCAGCACTTCTCCTCAGGGAAATTCTACTTTGAAATCCAGGTCAAGAAGAAGACCGCCTGGACCGTGGGCGTGGCCAAAGAGTCCATCGACAGACAAGGCAGTGTCACCTTGAATCCAACCAACGGCTTCTGGACCATTTGGTTAAGAAACGGGAAGGACTACGAGGCCATCGATGAACCTTCCGTCCCGCTCTCCGTGAAGTCCAAGCTTCAGAAGGTGGGCGTGTTCGTGGACTACGAGGGCGCGCTGGTCTCTTTCTACAACGTCGACACCGCGGACCTTCTTTACTCCTTCACCGGCTGCAGCTTCTCCGAGAAGCTCTTCCCATACATCAGTCCCTGCACCAGCGACGGCGGCGAAAACTCCGCCCCCGTGATCATCTCCTCTCTGGATCACATCCTCCAAAAAAAGGCCAAGCTGACAAAGATCCAACAGTTTGCGGTGGAAGTGATTCTGGACCCCGACACGGCACACCCGGCGCTGGTTCTGTCTGCCGACGGGAAGCAGGTCTATGATGGCGACGTGAGGCAGAAGCTCCCCTACAACCCCAAGAGGTTCAGGAGATGCGTCAACGTGTTGGGCAAGCAGAGCTTCTCCTCGGGAAAGTTTTACTTTGAGGTGCAGGTGAAAGGCAAGCCGGCCTGGACGGTGGGCGTGGCCAAAGAGTCCATCGAGAGGAAAGGGGACATCACGCTCAGTCCCAGATCTGGGTTTTGGACCATATGGCTGAGAAACGGGAAGGACTACAAAGCCAACGAGGACCCGGCGGTGAGCCTCTCAGTCAAGTCGCAGCTTCAGAAGGTGGGCGTGTTCGTGGACTACGAGGCCGCTCTGGTTTCCTTCTACGACGTCGAGTCGGCGGAACTCCTCCATTCCTTCACCAACTGCAACTTCGCCGAGAAAATCTACCCGTACTTCAGTCCGTGCACCTGCGACGGCGATAAGAACACCGCTCCTCTGATCATCGCGTCCCTGGATCACATCCTGTCACCCGACTCTGGTTCTCTGAAGGAGGAGTACGACAAGAGGAAGGCGGAGCTGAAGCGGGTCCAGCAGCACGAGGTGGAGGTGTGCCTGGATCCCGACACGGCGCACCCGGCCCTCACCCTGTCCGACGACCTGAAGCAGGTTTGCAGCACCGACGTGTACAAGAAGTTGGACGACAACCCCAAGAGGTTCGACACCTGCGTGGACGTCCTCGGCAGGCAGGCCTTCTCTTCGGGACAGTTTTACTTCGAGGTCCAAGTCCAGGGGAAGACGGCCTGGACGCTAGGCCTGGCCAGCGCCTCCGTCAAGAGGAAGGGAACCATCACCATCAGTCCCGAGGACGGTTTCTGGGCCATAAGGGTGAAAAACAAGACGGACTACAAAGCCATCGACGAGCCCGCGCGATCTCTCACGGTGAAGTCTCATCTTCAGAAGGTGGGCGTGTTTGGAGACTACGAGCGAGGGATCGTTTCCTTTTACGACGTCGACTCTGCAGACCTGCTCTACTCCTTCACCCAGCAGTCTTTCGTCGAGGAGCTTTACCCCTTCTTTAGTCCCAGCACCATCGACAATGGCCTCAACGCAGCCCCCTTGATCATCTCTCCGGTCAACCCCAAAGAGGACGAGGACAAAAAGAAGGAACTGAAGAGGATCCAGCAGTTTGCGGTGGAGGTGACGCTGGATCCCGACACAGCCAACCCGTTTCTGGCCCTGTCCGAAGACGGGAAGCAAGTTTACGACACCGACGTGAAGAAGAAACTCCCAAACGGTCCCAAAAGATTCAGCCAGTCGGGTGGCGTTCTGGGAAAGGAGGCCTTCTCCTCAGGGAAGCATTACTACGTGGTCCAGGTGAAGGGCAAGACCGCCTGGAGTCTGGGAGTGGCCAGCGAGTCCATCAGCAGGAAGGGAGGCATCACGCTGAGCCCCGAGGACGGATACTGGACCATATGGCTGAGGAAGCGAGCGTACACAGCCAACGATGACTCTCCCGTCCAGCTCCTCCCAAATCAGCCGCCTCACAAGGTGGGAATCCTGGTGGATTACGACGGCGGCCTGGTCTCCTTCTACAACGCAGACACGGGAGAGCTTCTCTACTCCTACACCGAGTGCTCCTTCTCAGAGAAACTCTACCCTTTCTTCAGTCCCAGTGACAACAACAAAGGGGAGAACGCCGCCCCCTTGGTCATCTGCCCCGCCAATCAGGCCTCAGGCGCCAGGACGCAGGCCTCGGGCAGCCAGGAGGAGGACGGAGACACCAAGATGGCCGAGCTGAGAAGCGTCCAGCAGTTTGCGGTGGACGTGACTCTGGACCCCGACACAGCCAACCCCTACCTGGTCCTGTCCGACGATGGCAAAGAAGTGCACGACAGCGACGTGAGGAAAAAACTCCCCAACAATCCCAAGAGGTTCGACAAGTGTGTGGACGTCCTGGGCAAGCAGAGCTTCTCCGCCGGGAAGTACTACTTTGAGGTGCAGGTGGAGGGCAAGACGGCCTGGAGTTTGGGGGTGGCCAGCGAGTCGGTCAACCGCAAGGGCAAGATCACCCTGAGTCCTGAAGACGGCTTCTGGACCATCTGGCTGAGGAACGGAGACGAGTACACGGCCAACGACGACCAGCCGGTCCAGCTGTCGGTCAAGCGGCCGCTCGACACCGTGGGGATCTTTGTGGACTACGAGAGCGGCGTGGTCTCCTTCTACAACGCTGCTGGTGGAGACATGCTGTACTCCTACAGCGAATGCTGCTTCTCTGAGCAGCTCTACCCCTTCTTCAGTCCCAGCGCCAACGACCACGGGAAGAACGCCGCTCCTCTGGTCATTTCTCCGGTCAATCACCCGCTGAGCAAAGACGAGAAAAGAAGGAAGCTGGAGCTGGAAAGCGTGCGGCAGTTTGCGGTGGAGGTGACGCTGGACCCGGACACGGCCAACCCCTACCTGGTCCTGTCCGAAGACCAGAAGCAGGTCCGTCACGGAGACGTCAAGCAGAAGCTCCCCAACAACCCGAAGAGGTTCGACGAATGCTTCAATGTGTTGGGGAGGCAGGGCATGGCCAAAGGGAAGTTCTACTTCGAGGTGCAGGTTCAAGGAAAGACCGACTGGACTGTGGGCGTGGCCTCAGAGTCCAGCGAAAGGAAGGGCAACATCACGCTCAGCCCCGAAGACGGCTTCTGGACCATTTGGCTGAGGAACGAAGACGAATACGAGGCCATCGACTACCCTTCGGTGCACCTGACGCTCAAGTCGCACCTTCAGAAAGTGGGAGTCTTTGTGGACTACGAGGAGGGCCTGGTCTCGTTCTACGACGCCGACTCTGCCGACCTTCTCCACGCCTTCACCGATTGCTCCTTCTCGGACAAACTCTTCCCGTTCTTCAACCCGTTTACCAACGAAGGAGGCAGAAACGCCGCCCCGCTGATCGTGTCTCCCGTCCAGCCCAAAACGGGCGCGGTGGCGGTGGCGGTCGCCCCGGACGCCGGCCAGCAGCGAGCGGACAGGGAGCGAGATAACGCCGCCCTGAGGCGGGCGCAGCAGTTCGCCGTGGAGGTGACGCTCGATCCCGAATCGGCACACCCTCACCTCATCCTGTCTGAGGACATGAAGCAGGTGCACCACGGCGACGTCCGGCAGAAGCTGCCGTTCAACCCCAAGAGGTTCAGGAGATGCGTCAACGTCTTGGGGAAGCAGAGTTTCTCCTCGGGGAAGTTTTACTTTGAAATCGAGGTGAGAGGAAAGACGGCCTGGACGGTGGGCGTGGCCAACGAGTCCATCGAGAGAAAGGGGGACATCTCTCTGTGCCCCGACAACGGCTTCTGGACCATTTGGCTGAGAAACGGCGACGAGTACGAGGCCATCGACGACCCCGCCGTGTCGCTCTCCGTCAACTCCCCTCTGGAGAGGGTGGGGGTGTTCGCCGACTACGAGGGGGGCGTGGTCTCCTTCTACAACGTGGACACGGCCGAGCATCTCTACACGTTCGCCGACAACAGCTTCCAGGAGAAGCTGCTGCCGTACTTCAGCCCCTGCACCAACGACGAAGGCAACAACTCGGCTCCTCTGGTGATCAGGAGTCCCGCTCAGCCGCCTGAAGCCAAGCCGGGAGACTTCTGCCAGACCAGTTAATCGTTCCCGAGGTTCCCGATCGGCCGGCTGAAGGTCCAAACGCCGAGAAGGTACCGCGGCGTCAGGCTGCGGTTTTGGTTCAACACTTTTGGCTGTAGAACTGAATCAAAGGGACCGAACGCTCTCGCGATTCAGTGACAATGTGAAAAGGAAACGGTCACGTTTCAGGCTTTGTTTTGTGTCTGTTTACACCGACTGAGGCAGAAAAAAAGCACCTGGAACAAACGTTTTCTTTGAGTTCATGTGAAGGTAAAAAAAAGCTGATTTTGGATACAACTAAAGTGGATTTATGAGACTCGTTTTGACTTCTTATCTTCAGCCGTTTCCCTAAATGTTACGTTTTCTTTACATTTTGCAAGAAATTTGTTATTATGATCAATTGTGAATAAAAAGTCTTTTACAAGAAATGAGTCTTTTTTTCTCCACCAAGTCAAAAAGCAACAAATCAGAGGTTTAGCTCGGGTTGGTCGAACCTGATTCAGAGGTTCCAGGAACCGCTGAAGCTGGATGCAGGTGAAACGCTGCCCCCTGCTGGTGTGGTATCATACAGCCGTCACGCCAGTCTCAAACTCCAATAAACGCTCTGAAGACTTTAATGAGAGTAACGAGTACAAATCAGCGGTTCGGTGCTTTGACTTCACAGTTGAATCGCCTTTCCGTGGAGAAGTCCTAACGCTAAATCAAAACGCCGTTTAAGAGATGAAGAAAAGATGGCGCACCTCTACAAAATAAGAGTCTGCAAAGAATCTCACGTTGTCTCGCGTCAGAGTCGTCGTCACGTCCGTCTGGACCTCAGTGGGCGGTGCCGAAGCGCTGGTTCACCTTGACCACGGCGACGGCGACGCTGAGGCCGATGAGGAAGAACTGCTCCTGCTCCTTCAGCCACACCAGCGTCATCTTCAGCCGGCCGTCGGCGCCGCGGTGCCTCAGCAGGAAGTGCTCGCCGCCGTAGAGGGACGGCCGCCGGTCGCGCGCCGACTCCAAGCACAGGGGGGCGCTCTCGCACCACAAGGGTTTCTGGAGCTCGTCCAGCAGCGTGAGCGCCATGAAGCAGCAGTTCTACACAACGCCAGGCGCGAGAAAAGGTGACGCAACAGCTCGCGAGACACCAGAAACACGGCACGCAACTCCTTCAAAATAAACTTTGTTTCTGCGTTTTTCAAACATGAAGAAATCCAATTGAATTTCGATTTACTTTTTATTCTCTTCTAATATTCTTACTTTCTGCTTTTAGCTTTTATTTGCAAACGTTCCACATTTTAATTTAAACTAAAACAGCAACTGGAAGTTTTTCTTCCCACTTTGAAGTTTTGTTGTTTTGTCACAGTTTTGTTTTAATTTTCTGACCTTAAAAAATATTTTATGACAAGATTATTTTCGATTTTAAACTGTTGCTTTGCGGAGAAAAACGCTCCAATAAGAGTTGAGTGTTTGAAATGTGTGTGTGTGCGTGTGTGTGTGTCCCCTTCCCCGAGACCCGGCGTACCTCCACGGCACCGTCCTGCGCCTCCGACTTCCAGGGGAGGCGGATCTTTCCAGAAAGCGCCCGGTGCTTCGACGGGTCGCTCTTGTTGATGACCCTCAGCAGCATCAGACCGCCCACGATGTCACCTACACACACACACACACACACACACACACACACACACACACACACACGCTTCAGCATCAAAGGAGCTGGCGTTCCCTCCGATCGCCTTCCACAGAGTAATCCGATGACCTGGGCGGGCCGACAGGCGTGGGAAAAGTCCCGCCATGATCTCGCTGCTGATGTTGCGCAGGACCAAGTGCAGCGTGTAGCCGCGCAGGCCCAACTGGGGGTCCGAGGCGTCCCGGAGCGGGGGGGTCGGGGGGGCCAGGTAGGGGCTGCAGGAGGGGACAAAGAGGACGTCAACCTGCCGCTCCGTCCCCCGTCCGTCCCTCAGCGGGCGCAGAACTGACCAGGCCGGAGAACCCAGCAGCGCCCTCTCCACCAGTCTGTGGTAGTGCAGGCTGACCATGATGAAGGCCAGTTTGTTCTGCCCCTGCACGCACACGCACGCACACACACACACACACACGTTAAAAGCGAAAGGTGGGTGTTGACCAATCAGGGTCCGGGCTGAACGTTCACCTGCCACACGCCGATGAGGAAGCCGTGCTGCTTGCGGTGCAGCCTGACCAGTCGCCCTCTGATGAAGACCTTCGAGGAAGGATGCTTCATGTTCACCTGCAGCATCAGTGAGGACCAGCCGGACCTGGTGGAGGAGGAGGAGGAGGAGCAGGAGGAGGAGCAGCACGGATGCTAAAAGGTGCGCTGCGGTGGGAGAACCTTACGGGCCGGCTTGGCTGCGAGGCTCCGCCTCTCTCCGGACGGCGTGCAGCTCCATGCTGCTGATGTGGTCGTACTCGGGGAGGCCGAAGCCGGACCAGCAGAGGATCATGGAGGACTCGGAGTAAGCCCCGCCCCTCAGGTGGGCGCTGTCCCGTCCGAAGCGATCCCGCAGCCTGAGCTCCCAGACCACGCCCAGACCCCTGCGGACACCGGCGCCCACACCGGCTCGTTAACCCAAACTCACTTTCTACACTTTCTGCTCCAGACACCTCTGGAAAAGCTGCGATACCTGAGGATCCGCCTGGTGTGCTGGGGCAGGCCGGTGAACGGGTCCAGGACCTTCAGCTCCTTCCTCCACCTAATGAGGTGCTGCCCGGCCACAGTCCTGAAGTACATCCTCTTCCAGTGACCCGACGTCTCCTCCTCCTCCTCCTCCTCCTCCAGGACCTCCACCTGCTCCTTCCGGTCTGGTTTCCACATCCGACTCCCGAACGCCGACATGTAAATCTCAAACCAAATGACACTGAGAAAAAGATCCGATTGTAAAGTCAGCAGGGGCTTCAAAATAAAAGTCTGCACAAATAAAGAGACGATCCAACGTTGCTCTTGATCTTACTGACTCGTCTTTGGCGAGCCGGTGGAACCGTCTGCTGACGTGGCCGACGCAGAACAGCGAGGCGGCGTCCAGGTACGAGAGGATTTTCATCAGGATCTCCGTGGGCAGACTGAGAACACCAGAACCACACCACACCACACCAGACCACACACACACACACACACACACACACACACACCGCAAACTGGACCTCAGATGTCACACAGAACCACAGCAGTCCTCCATCAGGTCCCTGTGGGACTCCACATACCGAAGCAACAGTATAAACTCACAAACTTTTGACACATTGCTCCAACAATTGAATATTTCAGAGCACAAATAAATTCATAATCTATTTTTGTCGTTTGGATACAATGTTTCCTTCTTTGAGTTTGTTTTTTTTTAATCTAGAATAGGAACCAATGTCACCGATACGGGAACATTTCAGCAAACTTGTCCCGGTTGCTGATTCCCTCGAAGCTAAACTAGCTTAGCTTAGCTTAGCCCGAATAACGCACCTCTCCAAGCAGCTTCCTTCCGGGCAGGTTTGGGTTCGTCTCCTCGGTCTGCTCTCACCTCATGACCCGGAAACACAGGTTAAAAAACTGACGGTGTTACCTGTAACGGTTCCAGGCGGTGTAACGGAGTTCCGGTTTGCCGCCCTCTCACCTGGCTTCCTTGTAGCCGTCGGTCGGGGCCCATTCCCGGGCCGTCCTCCTCCTGCTGCGGCCGGCGGCCACCCGGAAGCCCGGCGGGCCTGCCGCGGGGGGCCCACCGGGTGTCCCGTGGCTGGTGTTCCGGGGCTCTGCGCTCCGCCGCGCCGCGGCCGGTGCCCAGTGGCCGCCGGGCCGCGCTCTAATCCCCGCTGAAAGCTCCGGAAGAACTGGCCGCGACCCGCCGACATCTTCAGTGACCGTGGGAACGGCCGCGCGCCGTGACCGCTGCTGACGCAGAGCCATTCTTGGCCTCTGATTGGATGAAGGCGGCACGCTCGCCTCCACTGAAGCCGATCACGGCACCCGTGACGTCATTTTTTCATGTGACGCAAACAAATGAATTCTTTTAAAAGCGTTATTCCTGTGATTTATGACTAATGAAGCCGCTAAACTCCTTCACGGCGGCAAAGAGCGAAAAGTAATGAACGTTCATTTTGAAACAACCTGCGAAGCTGCTGAGTGACACCAGAGGGCGGCAGAGGGTTGTCAGGGGAACAGTGACGTCACAGAAAGCAACGCGTTACACATTGCCAACAACAAGGAAGCAGGAGGAACTGTCACTTTGGGTCCAAGTTCCACACACACAGAGGCACACACACACACACACACACAGAGTCTTGTCAGCAGTAAAAACACACAGGACCATACAGACGCACACACACAAACACACACAAACACACACACACACAAGGGTTGTTGGTATTTACAACTTGCTCGCATGCAGATTCGCGCTGAGCTGTGAATGACGGACGGATCAAACTGAAGTGAGCAAGAGGACACAGGCTGGAAATAAACTGACCTCTGAACTCACAAATCTGACACCCTGTCTCTCTGTCACACACACACACACACACACACATACACAGAGTTTTAAATAAACACACACGTACACAGGCACATGTATGAGCTGCTTTTGGCTGTAATTTTCCACCTGAAGGAAATGAATGCGAGTTCAGCGTCCGCAGCTTTTCAGGGGGTAGAAGGAGCAGAACTGTATTGGTGAGGTTCCTGCTGCAGTGTTCCGTTGCCAAAAGACTTAAACCTGTCTGCGTCATGTCTTTGAGTCACAGACTTTGTGCTGAGTCGCTGCTGACCCGGTAAGTCTGATCGGAGGTGATGGAGGTTAATCTGCTGCGTGTGCGCGCGTATTAATATGAGCCGTGTGCGGCGGTTGCCGTGGCGTCCCAGCTTGTCTCGAACCTGTGATGTCACATCCTCTTCCTCTAACAAACGCCGCATGCATTAGCGCCTGGGAAGCGGCGTCGCCACGGAAACCGGCCCAGCACCGTCCGGAAGGCTCGTCGTCATCAACGCGTCTCGGTGTTTGTGCGAAGAAAGAGAGGAAGAGGAAGGAAGGAAGCGGTGGAAAGCGCGAGATCGGATCTGTGGCACAAAAACGCCGCAAACAATCAATAAAACTTTTTTTTTTAATTAATAATCATTTTTTCTTCACCACAATAGAATTTAACAAAGGCTCACTAGTAAAAAGTGTGGACTGGTGCGTCCTGTACAGAGGATACAGTACGTAGGAAAACTGGCCGCAGCGTTTCACAGCAGCGCATCCCAACAAAAACAATCTGCACATTATTTACACGGTAAATTAATCCTCCATTAAAGCCGGCCGGCCGACGGCACGGGAACGCGGCGCGGCGTCACGCTCGCGCCCGCCGACCTCCGGCTGCACGCTCCGCCCCCACTGGCGCTAAGTGGCGAATGAGCTGGCGCGCTCGGTGGCTACGGCTGCTTTCACACCAGCCCGACCCCAAAAAAAACAAAAAGGTTCGGATGCTACCGAGAGGTCAGTGAAAGTCTTCTGCCGCCGCCGCCGCCTTTCACTTTCCGCCCTCTGACGCGGTTCAGCTGCTGACAGTTTGGTTTCAAACGTGGACTATTGAGAGTTCTCACATTCGTGACAGCTGGAGATCGATCAGAAGGTTGCAGAGAAATTCACAAGCTGACGAGTTGAGTTCGGACCACACTTGCAGTTCGACTTCGTACCACAAGATGGTGCGGTGAGCCGCTGCCACTCTTCTCAAAAACAGCAGATTCGGAGGTCGAAATGAACGACAAACATGACGATTACTCTGAAACTCACTGCTGCCGCCCAGTGGACTCGCGTGGAATTACCAGAATTTCATGAATTTGTTGATTTAAAAAGCAGTTTCAAAGTTTTTAGGCAAGTTTTTATCGAGTAAATTTGTCAATTTGGGGGGGAATAAAAACAAACTGGGTTGAAGTCACATCAGCTGGAATCTAACTTCGTACGGATCATCTCGTGAGCTCGGCAAGAGGGTTCGACACGCGTCACACGTGCAGGTTGCTGCTTCTGGGCTGATCGGCGACTTCTCTACGAACGGGTTTTGCTTCCTCGACGACTTTCCGAAGACTTTTCCGCGTGTCTGTTTGAGCTGCTAGCTACCGGCTAGCTTTGTAAAGGAATGCACTTTGGTAGATCCAACCAAATGCCCTGCGTGTTAGTCACGACAACAGTAACAATAAAAACTGAGCGATCTGAGGTACCGACATAAGAAAAAAAAAAACCCTTAATGCTAACGGCCTACGGAAGCTACACAGCTCCAGCTAGCAGGTTAAAACACACTACCAGCATTCAGTTAGCAGTAGGCTAGTGTTAACGTTACTGTAAATAAAAACAAACATCAGTGCAGCAGCTAGCGGCTAAGCGCTAGCAGGCGAACGGCTAGTGTTAGCTTCGCCCTGTCGTCGACAGGCGACGTGTGGCGACAGTTGGCTGATATGTGTCTGTACGTTGTGCAGCCATGTGACGTGACCCCCCCCCCCAGCCCCACCCCCCCCAACACACACACACACACACACACACACACACACACACACAGTGGAGACGCGAATGCAGATCAGTTAAAGCTACGACCTGGTGGAGCGCCGGCCTGCAGCTCCGCTGGCTCCGTAAACACGACCGACTTCAAATCCAAAGAGTCCGAAAAAAGGACGAGCCAATGAGAAGGCCGAAGACTTCGAAGTGCATTAACGTTTGGTTGATAATGCTGACGGTTTCGCAGTGACAACTGAGCTCGCAGCGTCCACAACGACTTCACAAATAAAACGATTTCGTCACACGAAACCCGTAAAGCGACAACATGATTTTACAGAAAGCTTCTTCGTGGAAAAATCGGCTGCTGGTTACGAGATATGTGAGTTGGAGTGACGTCATGTGGTCCAGTGACCAGCAGGTGGCCGATTTGATTCAGCGGGAGCCAATCAGAGCGCAGATTTTTGGCCACAAAAACGCACATCTGCCGTTTCTTTCCTGATAACTCTGGAGTTCGTCTGTGAAAGGTCTGGATTCTGCCGCGTCCCCACCGTGTGTGTGTGTGTGTGTGTGTGCGTGTGTGTCTGTGTATGTGTGTGTGTGTGTGTGTGAGAGAGACATGGCGATGAGTTACCGAAGGCACAAAGTTACGACTCTCAGCACTGAGACTCCCTAAAAAAACATTTAAAATTGAGAATAAAACCAGTAAAACAAGCAATCAAATCCTTAGAAAACAAACATCAGATAGGACCCCCCTCCTCCTTCCTCCCCCTGCTGCAGGAGGGGGCGGAGCTTCCCCTGAGATGGGCGGAGCAGGTAGTGTCTGCTTTTTTTTTGTTTTTTCTTTTTTTCTTTTTAAACATCCTTTGTTCCTTCTGTGCATCACGGTGTCCGATTTCTCTGTGCTACATTACATCACCAGGCGCTCGCTCCTGGAATCCTCCTCCTCCTCCTCCTCGTTCTCCTCCTCCTCCTCCTCCTCGTTCTCCTCCTCTTCGTCCTCCTCCTCCTCTTCGTTCAGAGTACGTTCACATACAGCTGTGTGTGTTCATATAATCATGTACAACGTGCGTTCATGTGAGGGAACAAGCTTAAAAAAAACCTCTCGTAATATTGCACACACGCACACACGGATCTACGTACGACACTCGCACACACATTCAAGTATACAGTATGAACTGCACATCGTAGTAAATACGTCGATGAATAAATATTAAAGTGTAGCAAATAAATTAAAAGCCCCCCCCCCCGTCACATTGACTCATCAACCCGCCTACGCTGAGCTTTGATCGACACGCTAGCAGGCGGTCTGGCTCACTGCTAGCATGCTAACGGCTGATGCTAACCTTCGACGTTCCGACTCAAATCCGGATAAAAATCGGAATAAAAAACGCGTCGGTGGGATGAAACGAGAGCAGGACACAGACGTTTCACAGGTGACTAAGGGGGGGGGGGTGAACTTGGTGCCCCCCCCCCCCACGGCCCCGTCCCGTTATGTCACAGCTCAATGCAGACGGTCTTAATTCGGGATTTAAAGCCAGACGTGTTCGCCTCTAAATTTATCGAGCGGCGCTGATATTTTGGTGCGTTGAGGGTCTCCGCGGTGGCGTCTCCGCGTGTCCACGAAGCCCCCTCAGACCCTAAAAACTCTTATTTTGAAAGTGCAATGCACGGTGACTGACGTTTCCTTGTTTAAAAAACCCAAAAAGACGACGATACGATGCTTTTTTTTTTGTTGGTCTGTCTGCTAAAGCTCAGAGTAATCCTCTCCCTTACGGATGAGATTCGAACCTTTGACGTCCCGTTGGGTTTCGTAAGGCTGGGCAGTGGACCGCTAACAAGCTATGGCTAAACAAAGGCTAAGGCTAGCCACCAGACAGCCAAGAAAGGCATAACTGTGAGCTAGCTACAGCTAGCCCACTGATTTCGAAGGTTCGCTAGGCTAACTGCTAGCCGGGTAAAACTGGTAACGGTACAAAAAAAAAAAAAACCCATTCGAGAGCCAATCGGTGCCAGTTAGCAGTTAGCCAGCTGACAGGCACTATGCTGGCGTGATAACACGAGCTAAGATTGTTAGCCAGCTAACAGGCAGAAGGTTCAGTCGAGGGTTCGACGATCTTTAAAGGACATGATGCGATTTAAAAGAGGACCTGCTGCGCTTCCG
>JASSRZ010000032.1:844261-856040 GCA_032164315.1 Malacoctenus gilli | reverse complement strand
AGGTGGCGCCAGCGAACCGAGCTCCGCAGCTTTAGTGTTAAAAGGAAATATCGGCAGATATCGCCTCGTAAGACTGAAGTCACACGAATCCGTGGGTGTTTTTTGGTGTCGAACAGACTCGGTTAAATAGACGTTGTGCTAAAAAATGCTTGAAAACAGCCTTGTTCCCTCCTTCAGCACCGTGTTCCGCCGCTCGCAGCTACAGAGTGACCACGTCTGATTGTCTGAGCAGGACTTTCTGGTCGTTTGCGGCTGCTCCAAATAAAAACAACGCTTTTCTTTTGCAGTTCGGAGGATTCGAGGCGCCGCGGACGCAGCGCGACGGAGGGAGGGGGGGGAGGGGCTCCTCCTCCGGCTCGGTTCTCCCGAACGCACCCCGACGTCGCCGAGACGGCCCCCGGCGTCCCGCCGCGGCGAGCGGGGTGCGTTCACTCTCAGCTGACCAGTTTGGGCAGCACCGTCCGAGGCTGAATGTTGCCGTTGGCGTCGGTGATGGCCGCCAAGTTAGTCCTGGTTTTGGAGGAGGAGGAGGTGGTGGTGGAGGAGGCGGCGGCGGCGGCGAGCTTGGAGATGGAGGTGATGGCGCCGTCCGTGCCCCGTCTGGACGCGGCCGTCTTCTCGCCGCCGCCGCCGCCCGTGGTGCCCGTGGGCGGCTTGGGCAGTCGCCTCCGCAGCCACGGGTGCCGCAGCGCCTGGCTGGGCGTCATGCGGAGCGCCGGGTCCCACTCCAGGCACTGCTTGAGGAAGTCCAGGAAGAGCGGGTCGTCGCAGCCCTTCAGCGCCGCGCTCCAGTCCTTGCTGCTGGGCGGGCCGCGGGTCTTGCCGCGCCGCGAGCGCCCGCCGTTCAGCACGTTGGTGCCGTCCGGCAGCGTGGTGACGGTGCAGTAGCGCGGGTAGCCCTTGGACGACACGAAGTTCTTGGCGCGCTTGGAGGCGTCCAGCAGCTTCTGGCCCGGCATGCCCAGCAGCTCCATGATGCACGCCAGCTGGTCGGCCTCGTCCTCGCCGGGCAGCAGCGGGTAGCCGGTCAGCAGCTCGGCCAGGATGCAGCCCAGGGACCACATGTCGATGGGCATCCCGTACCTGGAGCCTGCGGGCGGGACGAGGCCGGGCGTCAGTGGCCGCAAACGCCCCCCCCACACCCCCGGAAAAGCCGGCCCTTACCCAGGATGACCTCCGGCGCCCGGTAGAACCGCGACTGGATGTAGGTGTAGACCCTCTGGTGCTCGTAGCAGCTGGAACCGAAGTCGATGACCTGAGACACAGAGACGGAGGCGTTAGGGGGTCGGGCGGCGAACCGCGGACGGGGGCGTGGCCGGGGGCGGCGGCGGCGGCGCACCTTGATGCCGCTGCGGCCCTGCTGCTTGAGCAGGATGTTCTCGGGCTTGAGGTCGCAGTGGATGATGCGGTTCTTGTGCAGCGAGTCCAGGCACTGCAGGATGGAGTGGGCGAACTTCCTGACCAGCGGGAGGCTGAAGCCCTGGAACTTGTTCTTCTTGATGAGCTCGTAGAGGTTCATGCTGAGCAGCTCGAAGGTCATGCAGATGTGGTTGCGGAAGGTGAAGTTCTCCAGCATGTGGATGACGTTCATGCTGGAGTCCACGTCCTGCTTGCGCAGGTGCTCCAGGATGCGGATCTCCTCGGCCGCCTGCCGGTGGAAGCGCTTCTCGTTGCGCACCATCTTCAGCGCCACGTGGCTCTGCGACTTGTGGTCGAAGGCCTTGACCACCTGCGGGAGAGAGGCGGGGCCACACGTCAGCGGCGGGCCGCGGGCGCGCGGCGGCGGTCGGCGGCGGCGGCAACCGCACCTGTCCGAAGCTGCCCTTGCCGATGACCTTCAGGACCTCGTAGCGGTAGGAGATGTGGTCGTGCGGGACGTGGATGTAGGAGCCCTGATCGTCGTCGTAGCCGCCGTTGTTGGCTCCGCCCATGACGCCCGACCTCTTCTTGGCATTTGGACCCACGAAGTACACTGAGGAGAGACAAGGAGGCAGAAGGATCGGTCATCCTGCAGCCTGCTAGCGGCGGCGTCCGACGGCGGCGTCCAGCGGCGGCGGCGGCTCACCCTCGGGGTAGCTGAACACCTCGTGGTGCTCGAAGGACGACATCTTGGACATGAACTGCTTCATGGCCTGCTCCGGGCTCATGGGGGCGGGCTTGGGCTTGGCGTCCGTCGACTTGGTGGAGGCGGCGCTCCCCTGGCGGCAGTGGTGGGCGGGGTCGGACGAGGACGTCTGCCGCTCGGCCGGCGGGAGGCCCGGCCGGGAGGAGGAGGAGGAGGAGCCGAGCGGGGCCAGGCCGTTGGGCTGCGCCGTCAGCACCGGGCGCCTGTTGGTGTTCTCCTCGTACAGCTGCACGCCGTCGGACATGGCGGCCTTGGAGCCCCCCTGGAGGAGAGCGGGACGCCACGTCACGCCTGCGACGCCGAGGTCGGCCTGCGCTGAGCCGCCCGTTCTGCTCCTGCTATCTGAGGAACAGCTGCGGACGCTCTGAGCAGCGGTCCGTTTGTGGCGCTGCGCCGCTCAGAGTCCCTCCCCGTTACCACGGCGACCGGCACACCTGGGTCCATTCAGATATCAGAGGCGCGCGTGCACGCACACACACACTTCAAACGACTGCTGGTGGACCACAACATAAAGGGTGTGTGTGTGTGTGTGTGTGTGTGTGTCCTTCGCAGCAGCCTATAAACCAATCAGCTGTTAAAAGCGTCCTGGAGCAGCGGGAGGCTATAATTAGCGGCCGAGGCTGCAGCTGACTGCTGTACACAGCCAACAGCGAGCTAACGAGCTAACGCGCTAACAGCAGCGTCTTGCAGACTGACCGCTTCGCCGTCCGGTTTCCTGCACGCGCGCTGACTCAGGCCAGAGGACGCGATGGCGGCGAAGTTGAAACCTCCGAAACGCCAAATGTTGGTTTACGGAATCAAACTTTTCAGGTTGTGAGTGTAAAAATGTAAAAATGTGTGTGTGTGTGTGTGTGTGTGTGTACCGTCAGAGCGTGGTGGTGGTTGCTGTTGCGGAGCGGCGGCAGGGCGGCGGGCGACGTGGCCGTGGAGCCGCTGTGACCCGGCGAGTAGACCGGCTCGCCCACTTTGCCTGGAAGAGAAAGAAACACAGACGCTCGTTTTATTCCCCGGGTTCTGAAGACGCTCACGTGTCCGCAGCTCTTCAGGAGGTGTGAGGAGCACGACCGAGGGCTGCGGTGGTCCGGGGGCGAGCAGGGACCGGCGGATCAGGTCCTTCTGCCGCGAACTTCACAGCTGGCGCTTGCCTCCGAAAGCGGACGACAGCGGTTCGTCCGCCGCGCGGCTCAACCGCCGCTCGCCGCTCGGAGGGCCGTCCTCGGCGGGAGGTCGGCGGGTTCGAGCGCCGGCCGCCCCGCGGAGTAAGACCGTGTTCTGGTGGGAATATCACATGACGGGACGCCAGAAACGGCGCGTTGTGTAACTGCCGTGTGTCCCGCCTGTCAACCTGCAGAGATTTACTGTTGTTATGGTGTCAAGCTCTGAGACGGACACGTCCGGGGACCGCGGTGGGACACCAGCGGCTCCCTGGGGGGGGGGGGGGGGGGCGCCCGATACCAAAGGGCGGGCCGGGCCCGGCTTGACCCGGCCCGGATGGACCGGGCCGGGATGGAGCCGGCGACGGTCGCTGCAGACGGACGGCGCGAGACGCTGCGTCAGTCTCAGCAGGATGAAGCTTTAATATAGCCGCTAATCCCTCATCCACAGCCACGCCCCCTCCAATGACGGCGAGGTCAAAGGTCAGACGTCAGGACGGCGAATCCGGCGTCCGGCAGCGCAGACGCTGGTTTCAGCCGCTGCCGGTTTGCAGTTTGCACATCCTGGCTGGTCACAGACCAGCGCGTAACCATGGGAACGGAGACTCAGCCACCGATGCAGCTGGAGGCGGGGCCACAGGTGGAGGCGGACAGATGGCCGCCGCGCCGCCGCCTCTAAGCTGCGGGCTCCGTAATCCCGCTAATGAGGACAAGCCAGTGACGCCGCCCGAAAGACGGCGAGCCGACGGAAACACGCCGACGTCGACGCAGCTCTGCAGCCCTGCTGATGCGTCGCAGAAACGGCAGCGTCCGTTTGTCCACGGAGCAACGAGGCCGCGGCGCCCAGACATCAGTGCGGTCCAATCAGAAGCGAGCGCGGCGGTACCTCTGAACCGGGACGCACCTGAGACGCAAACAGCTGCGTTCGCGCTCAGGACGGCCTCCTCCAGATATGACCGGCGGTGTTTACATCACGGCCGCCGATCATTTATAGACGAGCTACGGTTTCACCGCTTACGTAATGCGGCGCCCGGAATAGCCGGCGCACCGCCGCGGGTCCGCGATCAGCCCCGAAACCTCGAAGGGAACCGTCCCGTTTGGACCCAAAACCACCAAAACCTCTAAAAATAGACTGACGTCGAGAAGCCGAGAGCTGCCGAGGGGGCTAATTCGATCCTTTCCTGGAGGTCGCCGCCGCCGCCGCCGGCCCCCCCCCACATGCTGCGCGTGTAACGGGGATCCGTGCTGGAGAGCAGCGGGAGCCTGACAGATGCCGGGCGGAGCCGCGGGCTGAACGCGAACCCGACACCCGGCCGGGAATGCCGGAGCGCCCGGCGAGCACGCTCGGCATGCCGCCCAACGGGAGGAGAGCGCGGCAACGTGACCGAGGGAGGGGGGGGAGGAGGAGGGGGGGGGGTCTCGGCCGGGTCACCGGCCTCGCGAAGTGACCTGGAAAACCGCGACGTTTTCCCTGAAAGGCGCCGGCGGTTATTTCCGTCGCCTCCAGGGTCACTTTCGACGAAACGGCGAGCGAAACCAGCGCAGCGTCCAGACGCCACCAGGAAGTCTGCGTCTGACCCGGCGGGACAAGCTGTCCCCGGCTCCGGACGCCGCAGACGGCGTGTCAAAACACCACAGAAGAAGTCGTCTAATCTGATCCTAAACAGAGCAGCAGGCGGAGGTGTAATGAGCATTAACATCAGGCAGACGCGACATCAACCTGTCACGCTCCACTGAAGGTTCCTCAACCAGCATCGATGCTACGTTAACTTGTTAATGCTCAGTGACACCAGTGAAGACTAATGTGGTTCTAACCATAATGCTTATAATCAATAACTGCTAGTTAATGCTAATGACTAGCTGTGACACACAGAAGCACAGACAGACTAACTTGACGCAACCGCACGTTGAGGCTAAAATGAAGGCTAACTGGCTAAATTCAGTCAACATGTTTACTAACATGTTTAGGAGCTAATTGTGCTAATAGGCTAATGACGCAGCGAGCTGTTTAGCGCTGCGGTGTCACTGTGTATGTGTGTGTGTCTGTGTGTGTGTGTGTGTGTGTGTCTGTACTTTGTTTATATTACAGTTTAATAAGAAGGAGCAGGCTCCGCGTTCACAGTGCTAATGCTCATTAACATGTGTCATGGACAATCAGCTGCTGTCGTGCTGAACAACACAAACATGCTACAAACAAACATCCGTACACACACACACACAGGGACAGTCTGACGGGTTCAGCATTAACACGATCGACCCGGTGCATTAGGAACTCCGCTGCTAAGCGGGAGCTAACCGTCGCTTGTCAGCCGGAGGCGACACCGACCGAGCTCCGCCCGAGCTCGGCCCGCGGCTCCGTCCTCCTCCCTCCCGCCCGCCCGCCCGCCCGGCCGGCCAGGAGGAGACGGGAGGCCGCGGAGCGGGACGGACAGCCGGCCGGAGGAGCTGCTGCTCCTCCAGCCGCTGTCACTCCTCATCTGCGGCTAAAAATAACCTGACAGACGGCGGAAGACGCGGCGGGCGGGCGGGCGGGGGGCTGCGCGCTGCCCGCTGCCCGGCCACGGCGCCCCGTGGCCCCGCTCGGCTCGCCGCCGCTCTCCGCTCCTCCTCGCTCCGCTATCGGGGTGAGAGGAGACGGAGCGCCGCGCACGGAAGTCCCGTCGGGCTGCTGCTGCTGCTGCTGCCGCCGCCGCACAGCTAGCCGAGCTCGCCGCCTCCCCGCGGGGCTCCGCTCCGGTTCGGACCCGCCGCGGTGACGCTGGAGCGCGGCGGAGACTCGGCGCCGCGTCCCCGCCGCGGTGCCCGGGCAAGCGGGCGCCCTGAGGCCGCATGCAGAGGCGGTGCTCACCCGTCGGGAGGACCGAGGCTCCGGGCTTCTTGGTTAACATGGCGGCCGCTCCTCTCCTCTGGAAGCAGGCGGGCAGGACGCCTCCTCTTCCTCCGTCCGCAGCTCCTCCTCTTCCTCCTCCCACTCCTCCTTCTCCTCCGCCGTCCAATCCCTCCTTCCTCCTCACCCACCGACTAACTGACCATCACCGCGCCGGACAGCTGTGGCCCGTGAAGACTCCCTGTGATCTTCATCGACTCAGTATCAACGAGGCCGTTTAGTCCGCTTTACACCCGGAAGTGTTGACGGTGGAACCGATCTGGGACCGTTTCCTGAGCGAGAACCGCACCGACTCCGGTTCATCCACTCACGGTGACAGTTCAGGTCAAAGACACCCCGGTTATTCACTGGTTCATCATCATCTTCATCACCTTCATCATCACTTCGGTGTGTTTGCGGTGCTGCCAGGAGACCAACAGTGTGTTTACATGCCAGACAAAAGAGCCGCGCTGCCATTGTTCACCCACCGCGAGTGTGTGTGTGTGTGTGTGTGTGTGTGTGTGTGTGTGTGTGTGTGTGTGTGTGTGATGGAGAGAGGGCTCTGGTTTCACAGCTTTTAGTGGAATTGCAGTGTGGTTATATAACACACACACACACACACACTTGGGGTAACTTACCTGGGCGCTCCTCGCTGACAGCTCACAGGTGTTCGGTTCAGTTTGAGTCTCGTTATGACGACAGAACAACAGTTTTTTTCTTCTTCTGTGGTCTTAATTGGCTCAAAAACGTTCTTTCCATGAAGCGCCAACATCCAGAGTGTAGAGCATCTTCCTCCCACTAACTGCTGACACGATGAGGGGGGGGAGTGTCCCGGTTTCTCCACTGGAGGGCAGCAGAGCGCTGCTCTTCCACCGTGTGTGTGTGTGTGTGTGTTGCTGCTCACAGCTTCCGTTACAACAGGAAGCGACACACACACACCTTCATGGAAATGCTCCTCTCAGTCTGAGTTTTCCTCCAGAACCGACTCGGAACCAAAGCAGGAACTCTTTAGTTCTCGCTCAACTTAAAGTTCAGACTCGAAATCGTCCGGTTCCGATCATCAGACGTTCGTTTGTTCTGAGTATTTAAAGCAGGTCGTGATGAAGACAATATTTACTCTGAGTACTCTGGAGTACTTTCCGATCAGTGCTTCTGGCCACTCTGGGATCTGTTCGTTGTCCTGCAGAGGTTTGATGCGATCACTCTTGCAGCCGTCAGTAAACGACCGCGGTTCTTGTGTCTTTGCTGCAGACGTCTTTATTGACACTTCCTGTGTTCTGCAGAGGGAGATTCAGGGCGGCAGAAACCCCCCCCCCCCACCCACCCACCTACCCGCCGTCCCCTCGCCAAGCCGCAGCTCAGGCTCCGCCTCCTGCGACGTCACTTCTGGTAAACGGCGTGCTGGGTACTCTTACAGGAACTGCAGCTCTTACCCACAGTGCACCTCTGCAGGCCTGCGAGAGGCACCTGTGACTTTTAAGAAGCCGCAGCGTGCTTCCCCCCCGCCCCCCCCCTCCCCCCCGCCCCCTCGCATGCGTGGTCACTGCGCGTCGTCAAAGGGACGCAACAGAGCAGAGAGAGACGAGACAGCGGCGCCGCTGCGGCCACTGGCGCTTCTTCACTCTGTGAACCTGAGAAAGTCCGATGACCTCAAGTCGATCCATGAGGAACCCCAGAAGTCCGATTCTCGGTTCGAGGCCTTGAACGCCACACGTACCCACAATGCCTGCAGAGGAGGTTGTTTATGTATCCGTTTGTCAGAGAGGACCTCAAACGGATCCCTGAGGAACTCCCGACTTCAGTTTTGAGATGTTTCTGATGTTTCTGGCCTTTTGACGCCTCGCGGCAGCAGGAAACCACCGAGCCATGGCAGCAAAGTGCCTGCAGGGGGCGTCTGAGAGGGTTCTCGGTCGATAATGCAAACGAGGGGCTGAAGACGCCGCTGCTAACGCTCAGCGCGCCGCCGTAGGAGGTGGAGGACGGCTCTGGAAACACAGCGCCAGCAGTCACGCTGCACTTTTCGGGCCCCCTCCTCCTGTTTCTGTGGTCGCTCGTCGAGTGTGTGTGTGTTGGTGTGTGTTGGTGTGTGTTGGTGTGCGGGTTTCGGTGTGAGTCAGCGCGTTGCAGACGCTGCTGCTGCTGCAGGTCGCGGCGGAAACCAGCAGTTTGCGTTTCTACGAGTGGAAGATTTTCACCGTGACGGTTGCAGAAAAATTTCGGTGGAAGTGCCGCGATTCCTCGTCAGACCGCCGGGAAACATTTGAACTTTGACTGGTGACGGCGCACCAACGTCCGCCGCCGCCACACGCCGCACGCCGCCGCCTCCGGGGGCGGAGCCCTTTCTCAGCGAGAAGCAAGACACCAGAATCAGATTGTCATGTTCGTTATCAGCAGGAAGTCGGTTTCAGTCCCACACAATCACGATCCTGACCGCCGAGATAGCGAGATAACGAACGCGGCCGTTGGAGCCGCCGCCGCCGCCGCCGCCGCTGCTCATCCCACAAATGCACGTTTCACCGGAGCGTCCATCGTCGGCCGACGGCCCGTTTCAGCCTCCAGCTCAATAAAGTTTGCACGATTCAATCGGTTCATTCACTTTTATTCGCATTTGTTCTGAAGTGCCAAATTATAAATAAGCAATAAATTAGCAACATTAGAGAAAAAAAAGACTTTAAATAGAAACTTTAAATAGAGAATAAATTAAAAATCAGCACGTCAAGTGAGAGGAAACGTCCCTGAGAGGGTTCAGACAGAAAAACACGCCGGCGTTTGGCCGCCGCACTGTAAACATCTTCATCATCATCATCATCATCATCATCATCAGTGTCCCGCCGTCACACAGCAGAGCCACACTGAGCTCTGCGCTCATTTTTTGATGTTTTCTATTTTTCTATTTAGACAAAATAAACGATTTGTGCTTTTCAAGTATAAAAAAATTCTTGTTGAAATGAAGAAAATTTGTATTTCTGGATTTAAAAAACGAGAAGAGTCTGTTTGTTTGTGGTGCTGTTGTTGTTGGCGCTCATCAGTTGTTTGTTTGTTTGTTTGTCTGATTGTTGCCTGTCAGTCGACGGGTGTGGCTCCTCCTCCTCCTCCTCCTCCTCCTGCCGGGTTTTCAGCCCGCCACGGACGCTCTGCTCCTGGTCTGCCGCCGCCGCCGCCGCCTCCTCTCGCTCATGCTGCTGTTGGACAGCAGGCTGGCCTCCTCGTACAGCCGCGGCAGCTCCCACAATGCTTTGCTCTGGACCACGCGGTCGTCCATCTGTGGGGGACGAGCAGAGGACGAACTGAGCGAGCGCCGTAAACTTCGGGGCGGTGGGGGGGGAGGGATTCGGGCGGTCACCTGGATGTGCCGCAGCGCCTGGAGCCTCAGCAGCAGCTTCTCCGGCTCGGCGTAGCGGTGTCTCTTCAGCTCGTGGATCTTGTTCCGGATGTAGTGCAGCTGCCTCCCGACGTCGCCCTCGCCGGCGGCGGGCGCGGCCGACGCGGAAGGCGGCGGCGTGCCGGCGGCGGGCAGCTGCGTCAACATGTGGCCCAGCAGCTTCTCGTACGTCTCCAGGACTCCGCCCATAAACACCATCTTCATCTGCCGAGAGAAGGCCGCGGCGTGTGAGCTTTAGCATTAGCGCCCTCGCAAGCACTTTCAAAAACAGTTACTGTTTCGTTCACTCTTTTCTCAAGAAATTAAACCAAAGAACTCGTTCCTCTTTGTGTGTGCGTGTGCGTTAGAGGAAACAGTGATGGGTGGAAACTCAGCAGGGGGGCTGCAGGATGCAGAACCCCCCCTGCTGACCTTTGCGTGCCCACTTCCTGTCTGGCAGCAGTTCACTTTGTCTCAGTTAGTCTCAGTTAGTCTCAGAGGATTTCCGAGCGTCGCTGTTTCAGGAAAGTCCACAGACTTCCTCTCAGCGCTCACCAACCCGAAACACCTTCCAGACCTCCATTCACCTGAACGAAGCCGTCCGGCGCCTGGTCTGAGATCTGTGCACCGATCTGGGACTCGCCGTCCCGGTTGGACGGAGTCTCGTGGGACGACTCTTGAACCCGATCGTTCAATCCGAACAAACGGCAGCGGATCCGACGGAAGCCGGTCGACCGACTCTGCGATCGAAACCGGCGGCGGCGCCGGCGGCGTCTGCAGGGGTGAAAGCTGCAGCACCCAAAACAGCAAAAGCCACGACGACGCCACACGGTGGCCGACGCGGCACCGAGCGCTCCTCGCCGGGAACTCGGTGGCACCGTTGGCTCACCCGCGAGTCGCCGGACTCGCGGGTGAACCGAGGCCACCGCCATGTTTGAGGAGCTCGGCGGTCATGCTAAGCTACGTTAGCGGCTCGTCACTGACGTTTCCAACGTTTGCCGGGTTGCCGTTTCGCTGCCAATTATTTTCTTTCGACTTTTGCGCCATAGCAGACCGCGAAGCAGCGAGCCTCGCTTAGCACTGGGAAAGGAAAACACAGAAAATGACGTCACGGCACGGAGAATCGGAAGGATTTTCCCTCCTTTTTCCAGTCTTCGCGCGCCGCTAAGTCAGTCTGTTCAACGTTTGTTGGGAGCTTCGCCGGTGGCAGAGTTTCGCGGTCGAAGGAAAGCGCGGGACGTTTGTTTTTACCTCGTCTTTGCCGGTCGGCAGCTCCTTGGGGAAGACGGGCTTCCCGTTGAACCGTTCCCTGGCGGAAATCCTCTGCGGAACACAAAGACGGACGGACGGACGTCATCGCTCACGTTCGACCCCGGCGGACCGGCCTCGGCGGTGCGTTCGGGCACCGCGGGACGGACCGGACGGGAGCCGGTACCGCCGGTACTCACATAGTGCTGCAGCAGGTTCTGGATGGTTCTGTTCATATCCGAGGACACGTGCGAGCCTCTGACCTCGCTCGCAAACAGACACAGGCACAAACAGAGCGCTGCCCTCGCCACGGCCGCCATCGCGTCCAGCGCTGTCTCTCGGCTCGTCGGTGGGTGTCTCGGAGGCCGTCCCGGTGGTCCTGGTGGCGGGCTGCTGCTGGCTGGCGGCGTTCGACTCGAACTGCTCGACTGGCGGCAGCGGCGGCTTTAATTTATAAGCCTGCGAGGGGCAGAGAGAGAGAGAGAGCGAGGGAAGCGGCGATGATGCAGGTGTGAAAACTGTGGTTGTGTTGTTTCCTTTAAATCACCAAACTTCATAGAAGAGGGTGAGGGGTCTCCCACTCACGCCGTCACGCCGTCACGCCGTCACGCCGTCACGCCGCTCCAACGGCGCCGGCTCCCTTCAATGGAAGAAGCTGCGACCGGCCGGCTGCAGGATCGGAGGGCTTCTGGTGGGACGCCTGCAGACACGGAGCCTCGTGCAACACACACAAACACACACACACACACACAGCTTTCGAGGTTTGTGTGTGTGCAGCTCGACGAGACGAGAAGCATCAAAAGTCAGAAAAACCGCGGCGGTGGTCTCACCTCATTGGCTCCCGGATCAGCTGCATCCTGCAAACAGGAAGCAGAAACACAAAAAGGCAAAACAACGCCGACAAAAACCTGCAAAAAGACACAAAGGTGCAACGCAACAAAACTGGACCCACAGCGACCCGCACTGACCTCACGGAAACAAAACGTCAACGCAATCCAACCAAATGCAACATTGAAAAAACACAC
>JASSRZ010000032.1:832195-844161 GCA_032164315.1 Malacoctenus gilli | reverse complement strand
CCCCCCCCCCCCCCCCCACCCCCACACCCCCACCCCCCCACCCCCACACACACACACACACACACACACAGCATCAAATCAATCAAAGCCTATAGAATCTGCCTCGTTCTGTCTGAGGACCTACTCATCTGTGCTGCTCGTTCCTTCATCTTCTTCTCCTCCTCCTCCTCCTCCTCCTCCTCCTCCTCCTCCTCCTCCTCCGTCCCAGGCGGTGCGTCTCTCAGCAGGAGGTCCTGCTGTTTGGACCCCGGGTGACCTGGCGCTGGACTCGCTGCAGCAGACAAAGACCAATCAGCGGCGACGCTCGGCGCCTCCTCGCCTCTCGCCCACCTCCCTCCCTCACCTGCCGAGGTCCAGCGCCTCCACGCAGGAGGAGCTGCGTCTGTTGGGCTGGGGGGAGGGGGGGAGGTCCGGGCGGGGGGAGGGGGGGTCGGTGGAGTCGGCGGGCTCCCACAGGGCGTTGTGCTCCGACAGCAGCTGGCTCAGGTGGTCTCTGGAGAAGTTGGTGCCCCACGCTCGCCGGCGGTACGCCTGCGCCTGCTGCCGCAGCTCCTTCACCTGGACGGGAGCACAGCAGGAGGCCTCAGGGGTGGGGCGCGCGCACGCACACACGCACACACACACGGTTTCCCGTCCCATTGGTTCCTAGGTACTTTTCCCCCCAAAGGCAGCTCGGCTGGAGGAACTTTGGCTTCTTGAGGTGAGAATCGGGCCAGTCGCCTCAACCTGCTTGGACTGACCCTGTTCCGGTTGAGTGGGTTTTCCCACCCTGCCGTCTTCTGGTAAGCGGCGCTGACCCCGCCCTGACCCCGGCAACCCCGGCCTCCTTTCACGGCTAACCTCATTTGAGCGCCGCCGCTGAGCCGGGGGGGGCCGCGGGGGCCGCGGGGCGTCACTCTGACTCAGCGCCTTCGCCGTTTCCTGGCAACGCGTCACAGAAAGTCCTCGCCGGCCGCCGCGAGGACGGAAAGTCGGCCGGACGAGTCGCTCACCGATTCACCGATCGGAGAGAAGCGGCGGAGAAGCGCTTTGATGGGACCCGCAGAGGTTTTCCCCTGACACAGTTTGGACCACAGTGATGATGTCACTGGGAGGAAGATGCTCTAAAACCTGGCTGGTAACGGACGCAGAATGTTATTGTGAGCACGCTAAGGTAGTTCCAGGCCTCTTGGGTACAGGCTAATGCTAATGCTACGGATGATTCAGTCCAGGTTTGATACACAACAGGAGTTTAGTGACATAGCAACAAAGCAGGTTGTGTGTCTTTCGTGAGTTTTACTTCCCGACTCTGTCCCAGTTAGAAGTACCTTCACGAAGTGGTATTTTCCCAGTTAGCATGTCGGAAGTGAAGCCCGGGAATTAATCCAGGAAGTAGTCCGGAGCCGTGACGGCCTGAAACGAGGCGCAGCCTCCAGCAGAACGCGAGTGAGTCACCGAGGAAACCTGGTGGGAGAGCGACTTCCTGTTTGCGGCGTGACAGTTACTGGTGCAGGAGCCGCCTGCATCGCCGCTGACCTACATGCACGCCGGCGTCGTTCAGGGTCGCCGCGGCGTCGCGCGGCTTCAGGGGCGTTCGGGCAGGATTCACACACACTGTGCAGCACCGATGGTTCTCCAACAGAACCCAGAAGGTTCCTGGGGCCTTTTCGAGCGGCCGGATGCTGGAACACGTCCAGCGGACCCCAACGATGGTGGGACCGGCGTGACAAACACACACACACACACACGCGCGTTTCCCTGAAATGTCGCTGTGGTTTGACACGACGCGCTCTGCTTTTCCACCCGCAACACACTCACACACACACACACAAACACACACACACACACACACACACACACACACAACCGTTGGCTGCGATGTCGCCCCTCGTCGGACGATGGCAGCAGCGCCGGCTCGACCGCGCCCGTTCGCAGACGGATCAAGGAGCCTAAATGAGTTCATTGTTTCCGTAGCAACAGATGCTGACCTGCTGGGCGTGGCCCTCCGTGGCTCCGCCCCCTTCTGGGTTCCTATAGAAAGGACAACGAAAGCTGGACTGATACTCTGTGGACGGCCTGTCAGACACAGACGTGAAGGGATGAATTCATGAGTTCATTCGCCAGCCCTTCACGAATACACACACACACGACAACACACCTGTGTCCTCTGCGCACCTGCAGAGGAGCAGGGGGGGTTGCGGCCCTCACCGGGGACCCCTCGTCCTCCGTCTGATGGCCGTCACCCTGGGGGCGGGGCTTCTTCCGAGGCTCCTCCCTCCTCCTCCTCTTCTGGCTCTGCAGGCGGAAGCGTCCGTGTCACGAGGAGCTGACGCGAGCGGCCTCCCGCGCGGCGCTACTGACCCTGAGCTGAGCGTGGAACAGCGGCGCTCGCTGCTGCTGCTCCAGGTGCTTCCGAAGGCGAGGGACGGTGGGCGGGGCCAAACCCAGGAAGCTCCGCTGGTACTCGGTCACCGGGGCAACCGGGTTCTTCTTAAAAGGGGGGACGGACCTGCTGCTGGAGTACAACACCTGAGGGAGACACAAGACGAGCTCCGTTGAGCGGCTCACAGCTGAACCGTCTCGCCTCTGCTGCCCCCTGCAGGACAAAAGGCAGAACTGCACGCTGCGCTCACTGAGGGGCGTCGTCCGTCCCTCCCTTCAGGTAGCTTCCGAGTCCTTTTCCTCCTCTCAGACCATCTCACCTGTTGCGCGGTGAGGATGGGCGAGTCGTCGGCTGCCGGCATCTTCCAGCCGAACTGTCGGCGGTACTCCGACCGCTGCCGTCCTGACCTTTGACCTCTGGGTCTCAGACCGGCCCTCCTCCTGAGCGCAGAGTCCACCTGCGGCCACACAAACGGACGCTGAATCTGTCCCGCGGCGCTTTGAGTCCAAACTTCGTGGGCGCGCTCTCTCTGGGTCTCACCTCGCCGCCAGCGGCTGCTGTCACAGGACGGCTCGGCTGTGATTGGCTACTGGGACGGGAGGGGCGGGGCTTCGCTGAGGAGGAGGAGGCAGCAGAGGACCGGCGGGTCAGACGATGTGAGACGAAGCTGAGCGATGATCGCCTTTCTGGAGGCTCACCTGCTCCCGGCTCCTCAGCGCCTCCTGCGGGTCCTGGCTCCGCAGGGGAACGAGGTCCTGCTGGAGGTTCGGGCTCTGCAGGTGGACACAGCACCGACAGGTCACATCTAACACACACACACACACACACACACACACACACACACACACACAGCTCTCACCTCTGTGGGTGGGCTGCGGGCTGGCCAGTGGGGGGCGCTGCCGAGGAGTCGCTCTGCTGGAGCCTGAAGCTCCAAAACTCTGCTGATATTCGCTCTGAAACAGGAAGTCCAGGTGAGCGCTAGCATTAGCAGCTCCTGTTCACGTGAAAAGGAACTTTCTACTTTTTGATCACAATTACAAAGTGACTGTAGACTTTTTACACCAAATGTGCAGTTTTTTTCCTCCACATTAATAATTTTCTGTCGACAGATACGTTTGACTCACATGGTTTGACATTTTATTTTGAAAAACACGTGACGTATCCAAAGATTAATACACGACCTTGTGGCTCAGCCCCAAACTGATAAAACCACCTGCTGAATACTCCTAATTCTACTCCTACAACCGAGTAAAGTTACTGCTTCTGCTCTGAAGTAAAGGTACTTCGTTACTTTGCGCCCTTGTAACGCGCAGGATTACAGATTATGAGATTACGTCAGATTAAAGCTGCATTGATCGACACTTCGCCGAGACTGACTGCAGTTTATTTGTCTGTTGCTAATGCTAACACCTGTTGCCGTTGTTTACCTTGAAGCGGACCGTCATCGCGCGCTCGCCGCAGCACGAGCCGCACGCGGACTCACTCCTGCGTCATCACGCTGCACGTCCAGCTCGGTAGCGCCTTCTGGCCGAACGTCGGTTGGCCGGTTAACCGCGGCGGACAGCCTGCGACCCGCTAACCGAGCGGTCTCCGAGTGAGATACGGAGAAGCGTTGCGGGCGTTGCCATGGAAGCGGAGCGCACCACGCATGCGCAGTCTCAGCTTGGAGGCGACGGCTGACGCCACAGTGTCGCCGATTTAAGTGAGATAAACCGGTTTATTTCGTTTTCAGGGAGTTACTTCGTTGATGCAGTTTTTATACTTTATAACAGGCGGTAAAAATACAAAGTTTACAAGGAATCAATGTTTGTTTTGATCAAATTGTTCCAATAAACGATCAAACTAAACTTGTGAGACGAAAACGAGTTAAATGACTGTTGTAAAATCATCACTGATCAGTTTTGTAAACAGGAAGTGACGTCACACAACAAACGATGAGCCGAGTGGGACTTTGCGTTGTTGAGATTGACGACTCGTTGCAGGTTGCTGTTACAAAATTGCACCACTTTTATTCATTTAAGGCTTTTTAGTTTTCACTTTACATTTGGCTTCACCCCCCCTCCTCCTCCCCCTCCTCCCCCCCCCTTCCCCTCCCCCTTCCCCCCCCCCCCTCCGTAGGTTCCTCCTCTGGGAGAAACCAGTTGGGACCACATCAGTACCCGTCCTGGACCTTTGGGTGGGCCAAACTGGTTCCTCTTACATTTCACTGGTCATCATCATCATCATCATCATCGTCATGCCACACAGGATGAAGAAGCAGGTTTATTCAGGATGGAAAATCTTTTCTTTTTCGAAAGGTTTCGTTTCCGGCGTCGTGTCCGCGCGCCGCCGGGCTCGCGGGCGCCGAGCGGTCAGCGACCGAAGACTCCAAACTTTATCAAACACCGAGCGAACGGCGACCGAAACGCTTCAGGAACCATCAGGGACGTTTTAAGTGTCTATCAGTCACAACGGCTCCTTTTTTGGATGAGCTGTTCACAACTCCGGCCACACGGTGGCGCCACCGAGGCTTCCACAAGCCAGTTCCTGCACCACCACGCCCTCTAGTGCCCAGACTGTGAACCGCTCTTTCCCTTCTCCGGCTGCAGCTGATCAGTGACCGTTTAACTCTCTGAGTTTAGACGTTTTCCGCCCACAAGGTGGCGCCACTGTGGCGGATTTGGAGCGTTTCAAATCAGAAGAGGAAGTGAGAGAACAGAAGTGATGCAAAAGGTGTTGATGGACAAGAAACGACTGAAATCCTACCAAAAAAACCAAATCAGCCGTCAGCCACAAAATCGCAGACGGTCGATTCCGCGCTGTGACTTTAAGAGCCGCTGGAGGACAGCAGGAAAACAAAGGGGCCAAATGGAGAACAAAAAGACTTTAATTAACAACAGAACGATAGAATTGGTCAATAGAAATGTTCCCAAAGTCAAAAAATATACTTTTAATGTTGTTATAGTAAATAACTCTGTATGTTCACATTAGACTGATAAGCACTTAAAATCCTCGCATCCCTTTAACACATGAAGAAACGTCTGATACTGCTGATCGGTGAGAGGACGCTTTTCCTCCGACAACTGCAAACACTGAGAAAGCAGAAAAGTGGGAGCGGCTCACGGCTGCTGCCCCCCCCCCTCACCCCCCCCCCCCCTGCTGGCGCAGACGGGTGCAGTTCCCCCTCCCGCCACGGGCGGCAGTCACGAGCCGCTGACAGACGGTTCACTACCCGGAAAAGCCTCTGCTCAGCATGCAAACTGTGGCAGCACCTCCTGGAGGTCAGACTGAGAACTGACGCGAACATCAACATGCTACATGACTCGGACGTGCCGCGAGCGGCAGCTCGCCGTGCCGCCGCCGCCGCCGCCACGCACTCCCCCCCCCCCCCCAGTACAACACTGCGCACAGCAGCACTCACAGAGGTCACTGGTCTGACACTCAGACAGAAGACAACATACGCGATAGACTGCTTCACAGGCCACGCCCCCAATGTACAAATGGGCGGGGCTTCAGTGCGCCACCAACCTCTGCGATTGGTCTCGGCTGCGTCCGATAGAAACACAGTTTGAGTTCTGCTTCGACGAGAAATAAAACAAGGAAATCATGCGCGGCAGCTCGAACGCAGACCAACTTCCTGCGACGTTTTCTGCTCGACTTTCGTTCGACGCGACGCAAACGCGACGTTTCAGTGTTTCCCCTCACAGACGTGTTACAACGATTAATCAGTTAATAACGCGCGGACGACGCTCGCCTGTCGCCTCGCTCCGTAAATAGGACGACGCCGATGTCGCCGCCAGGCCGCAGGAAATGCTAACAAACGCTTCGTCGTGGTTACGCAGCTCACTTACACTCACAAACGTACAAAACGCACACGCTCACACACACAGACGCACAAACACGCACAAGCATAGTTAAGGTACTGGACCAGTGTGAGTCTGCTGTCTGAAGGCAACAAGTTCGCCCCCTGCAGGAGGTCCAGAGTCAGCTCGCCACGTTGCCGTGCCAACGGTGAAAAATAACCGACAACTACTAAACCTGTCAAACACACTCACCTTAATCAGGTTAACATTTGAAGTTACGGCGCCGTGAACCTCCAAACGCCCACTTCCTGTGAGTTCGCGCTTCTATTCGTAAGGCCACGCCCACTTCGCTGCCCGACTGTGAGAAAAAGACACGGCCACCTCTTTGCTGCCCCACTGCTGCCGGGCAACAAAACGGGGCGTGTCTGACGTAAGGAGGGCGTGTCGGGGTTGAAACTAACGCTGAAATAGTCTGTCGGTTACCGGAGGTGCAAATGCTAACGAGGCTAGCAGCTAACAGCAGAACTCTGATGTTGACACTCTGCGAGCTGACCTACGCTACCAACGTGGCGAGCGAACGCTGCCCCCTAAACCCCGCCCCCCCCCAGTAAAATCAAAAACATGAAATGACTCTCGATCTGCGACGGTTTCTCACAGAATCAGAACAACAACAATAATAATAATAATAATAATAATTAGAGGAAGAAGCGCTTTGGATCCACAGGTTGAACTGGAGCCGCCACGCTAACTCGCTAACCCGGCGTTAGCGGCTCGGGGCTGCTGCAAAACCAATGAGAAGAAAGGAAAGGAAAGAAACACAGAATCAGGAAAGCAAGAGGAAGCCACTCCCCCCAGCAGAGAGCATGATGGGAACCGTAGTTTGGGTCCGGACAGCCCGGCTGTTCCTGCAGTCTTCGTCGCCGTCATCATCACCACCGCCGCCGCCGCCGCCGCCGCCGCCGCAGTCTTTTGATGTTTGGTTTCACGGAAACGGAGGTCAGAGGAGGCCGATGCTGATAATGACGCGGTTGTGTTAAAGGGGGCGTGGCCAGCTGGAAGATGTCCTGTGATTGGTTGGTTGGTTTGTTTGTCGGTCTGAAGAGCAGAAAACTACGAGAGAGGCAGAAAGCAGGAGCGTTAAAACGGGCGAGACGTTTGAGCCGAGCCGAGCCGGCGATTATGACGCTCTGGCTGCTGAACCGAGGGTGAATCGCCGAGTGAGCGAGTGAACGGCGGGGCGCGGCGGCGACCTGCCATTAGAGCAGCTGACAGGTGGACTTTTTGCGGGTCTTTCCGGGAACGGGACTCTTCCGGTTGATCTGTCGCACCAGGTCGTAGAAGATCTGTGGACAGAGGCGACGTGTCACCACGCGGTCGCCACGGAGACGCGGCGCACACGGGAGGAGGCGGCGCTCGGCGTCACCTCGTTGACGTTGATCTTGCTCTTGGCCGAAGTCTCCAGGAAGGCGCAGGAGTTCCACTGGCGGGCGAGGTTCACGCCCGAGTCTTTGGCCACCACCCGCTCCACCTCCAGGTCGCACTTGTTCCCCACCAGGATCATCGGCACCTGCGCGCACACACACACAGGTCATTGTGTGTCTCTCTGACACCACGTCAGGTGGCGGCGGCGTGTCATGGCGGCGGCGGCGTACGTCTTCGGTGTCCTTCACTCGCAGGATCTGCTCGCGCAGGTCCTGCAGGTCGTTGAAGGTGGACTGAGCAGTGATGGAGTAAACCAGAGCGAAGCCCTGACCGTTCTTCATGTACAGGTCCCGCATGGCCGTGAACTGCTCCTGCACACACACACACACACACACATAGACTCAGCATGTGACACACACACACAGACACACACACACAGGACGGGGGTCTTACTGTCCCTGCTGTGTCCAGGATCTCCAGCATGCACTGCTGTCCGTCCACTTCCACTTGCTGCCAACACAAACGCACACAGAGACTCACAATCGTCTCTTGTCCGTCTCATAAATGGACGCAGAGAGACGCACTGTCCCGTGTTGTCACGTTCCTGTTACCAAGTGACCAATGACGTGTTTACGGAGGCGTTACGGCGCCGTGCGCCGACGTACCTTCCTGTAGGAGTCCTCTATCGTGGGGTCGTACTTCTCGACAAAGATCCCCTGAACAAACTGAACCGTCTGCAGACACACACACACACACACACACACACACACGGAGCGTGTTAATGGCGCTCTGTCTGCGACACACTGACACGTCTCCATTATACGCGATGGACTGAGAGTCCTCATTGTCGCCGGTGTCACAGCTGAACAGTCGCATCACTATCCGCCCGTCTCCACGGCAACCGGTCTGAAGCCGCAAACCATCGTGGAGGGCCCCCTATTTTTAGCGGCGTATCAATCTGCACGTGGCGTTTCCACGGCTCCCCGCCGGAGTCTGAAGTTCTCGGCGGCAGCGGCGGTATTTTGGTCGCGCTCGCGAGTGATGTCATCAGGTGGGAACCTACCAGAGCCGACTTGCCGACGCCTCCCGAGCCTAAAACGACCAGCTTGTATTCACGCATCCTGACGGTCTGTCTGCGGGGAGAGACGGGCAGAGACAGGGACACGAGCGAGGGTCAGTCCTGGACATCACGGCCCGGCGGCCAATCACAGGCGGGGACGCAGGCTCCGCCCCCTGCTGACAACACCTGGAAAACTGTTATTTGCCGACACGCTAAAGTGTTGTGATTATACATCAGTGGGGACTTCAGCTGACAAGCCCAAGTTATCACACACACACACACACACACACACAAGTGGCTCGGTGGTATTTCCGTCCTTGCGAGGACCGCGGGTAAAATGAGGCGTTCAGGGCCACTCTCATTACAGGTTTGTTTACAGTACATAGAGACGCCACGCGTGTCACTGGCAGGTAATATTTACCCAGCATGCATCTGCATCATGAAAACAGAAGCGAGGTCATGTGATGTCACAACAGTGGTAGAGCTTTGGACAAAGATGGCGGCGCGGATGTGAAGCGAGACGGCGAGGCCGACGAGGCGTTCACAGCTCCGCTTTCATTTTTCGGACCGCCAGCGAAGGCGTCACCAGGCATGAATTTTTGCGCCTGGAGGTCTGCGCGGAGGCTCGCCCGCCCGCCCGCTCGCGACGCCGCTGCCGTCGATAAAACAAGTCCGGGCGAGTCCGGCGCCTCCACTTGTGCAGCAGAGAGCAGAAGAAAGGAGCGAGGCGAGCTGAACGCCGAGCGAAAGTCAAATATCCAACGTTAAACCAGATTTGCGATGAAATGTGTTGGCGAAAAAAAGCGATAAACTGGACGCGGGACCAAAACCGACGTCGGCTTGGACCTCACATCCGTCTCCAGCCTCCGTTTCCCTGACTGGGTTTGGGGGAAATCTGGGAGGGAAGCGTCACGCTGACCCACACCTGCACTACCACTTGACGCCACCAGGTGGTGTCGCGAGTCTCTGAGTGATCTGTCCGTCCTGCGACAATGAGGACAGACAGATGGACGTCCGGCTGTCCTGCAGCGCCCCCTGCTGTCTGCACACCTGCAGCTTGGCTGTGTTTATATGTGAAACAAAGAGACACATCAGGGCAGAGACGCAGCGTGTCTGAAGTTCACGCTGAAATACGGACTCCTGCGTGTTGTTCTGGGCGGTTGAAGCACAAACTGCGGTTTATTCCCGGACGGATCGTTCGTTTCGGTGGCTCCCGCCGTTCCGCGGCCGGATGCAGGCAGCGCGCGGTGACCCGGGAGGGAGGGAGGGAGGGAGGGGGGGGACTTGTTGGGGGGTGAGGACGGACCGGAGACGGTCCCGGAGCAGAACTAGGTGCGGCCTGTGGCGGCTGCTGACAGCTCGGCCGCGGGAAGAGAGAGCCGGGCGGCTCCGCGCGGTGCAGACACGCACGCCGGGGCGGACGCACGCGGACAGTCGCTTCCGTTCGCCTTTCTCGGGTTTTGTTCCTCCAGAAGAGCAGCGGGAGTTCCGCCGCGCCGTGGCCGCCCCACAACGCTCCCTCCCCGGGTAGCTCCACCAGCAGGCCCCGCTGCCTCTGGAGGTCCACAGCCGAACCGCGAGCCTGAGCGACGACAGAGCGGAGGCAGACACGGGGGGCGTGGGAAGCCCCGGGGCCCCCCCGCCGGTGTCTAACACCGGCAGCCTGGTCGCTACCGGAGCCCTCGTCTGTCTGCTGGCCGCTCCGTCCGTCTGTCCGCCGCCGGTCGCTCGCTTCCGCAAACCCAGCCCCGCTCGGCACGGCACCGGCCTGGCTTGTTTCCCGGGCCCCCCGCCTTTCCCAGCCCGCTTTAAAGGAGCCTCCATCCCGGTGATGGAGGGAGGAACGGGGGAAAAATGGAGGAAAAACGGCGGAAAAGAGAGAAAGGAAGCTGCACTCACCGTCATCCACCGTTCGCTCCGCTGCTGCGTCCCTCGCTCTCTTTTCTCCGACTGTCAGTGAACGTTGCTCCACCAGAGCCGCTCCCTCCTGCCGCCGCTGCGTCTGACGTCAAGTTTGACGCTGGAAGCGCAGCCGCATCCGCTTCGGCCCTTCAAAATAAACCTCATACGAGAACGCAATCTCTGAGGCGTTAAAACTCATCAATTATGAATGAAAACTGAACTTTAACGACACTAACTGCCACTTTACGACGGTGTCCGTATGAACGAACGGGACTGAAAGGTTTTGGGGCTCATAACAGGATGATGAAGTTTTGCTCTAATCTGTTTGGCTCCCATCGGAACTTTGAACACCTCGGAGCAAAAACGGTGCTCGAATATTTAGTCGCCATGAGCTTGTGTGTTTCCCGTTTGAGTGTGAGTTGGAATGCCAAAATAAAATTCCATATTGTCAAAGTAACTGCTTTAAAAAGTTCTAACCCCAAATTTAGACTTTTATTTTGAAAGCGAGCCACATTTTGTTCTGGTTCCAGACGAACTTCGTCGCATATCAAAGCTGATTTAAATATTTCTCTCATGACGTTTTAGCGTTCAGCTTTTTCCTGTTCGATGTGTGTTTTACTTTTATTCTGTTTGACTTTAATGGCGGCGGAGCAATAAAAGAAAAGCGGCGTCAGAGAAAAAAAAGAAGCGCGTGTTTGTACAGAGGTGGAAACTGAAGCGATCGTTCATGTCAGAGGAGGGCGGGTGTCAAACCGCCGACCTGGTCTGGAACCAAACTACCAACCAGACACCACCACGGGTCGTTCAGAACTAGGTCAGTCAAAGTACAGTGAAGTATTACTTCACCAGACTAAATGTATACAAGAAGAAACTCGGAGGATTCTCCCGAATCACCTCGAGTTCTCAGCGAAGCTGTGAGTGCGCAGGACAGGCGGTGGTGGCGGCGGCGGTGTCCCTCAGGGCTCCGTCCTCGGACCTCCGCCCGTCTCTCCTCGAACTCGGGTGTTTGGCGACGGTCACACTTTTACTTCCCTCCCCTGAGCAAAGTACATCCTGAAGTTTCAGACTCCGTCGCTCGACATTTTTGACACATTCACAGACAAAGTTTTGGAGCTTCGGTCGTCCAAACGATTGAAAAACGAGCAGGAGTGTGTGTGTGTGTTTGTGTGTGTGTTACGGTTACATCAGAGCGTGTCAGAGCATGTTGACACCAACACGCCTCAACACACACATTTGTGTTTCCCTCACCAGAAGACTCACAATGCCAACACGACACACACACATTTTCAGCTCCGTTGTGTTTGCCGTTTAAACTTCTGCTTTAGAAACGAAGTTTGTCATTCAACACACACATTGAGGAAGTGTGTGTGTGTGTGTGTGTGTGAGGGAAGTTGGCAGGGTGGAGGTCTCTATTCTTGATGCTGCGTCCTGTCGGGGT
>JASSRZ010000032.1:733176-772244 GCA_032164315.1 Malacoctenus gilli | reverse complement strand
CACACACACACACACACACACACACACACACACACACACACACACACACACACACACACACACACACACACGCATACCTGCCTTTGTATGAACCCTGCAGTTGGAACTGGACAAAGGGTTCTCAAAAGGCCTAAAAACAGACAATAGTTCTCTCTCTCTCTCTCACACACACACACACACACACACACACACACACACACACTGCTTCTCATGACAGCTCCACTGATTCATTAAAACCAAAGGACATTCCACCAGTAAGTGGGGGGAAGATGCTCTACCAGCAGTTGGCTCACTGGTTGGTGCCAGCCATTCGTTACAGAACCTTCTGTACAGTCATCCGTTCTTGTGGCTGCGGCTGCGACCTTTGACCTGAGCGAACAAGCGGCTGTCCAGCAGGTGGAGGTGGCGCCCGCCACTCCACGGCGCCCTCTGTTGGACGCACCACCGCCGCGGTAGACGAGGAGCTCCGGAGCTCAGAGCGAGAGTTCACCGGGCGAGCCGTCGGCCAGTCGAGGCCGAGGTGTGAAAGCGTCGATGGACTCGGGCCTGACGGCCAGGCGGTGCCGCCGCCGCCGCCGCCGCCGCCGCCGCCATGATTATTGCCTCTCAGCAAGCGGCCAACGACATCAGCATGAATATTTGGTCCGGCGTCGCAACCCGAGACACGCGCAGGCGTCCAGACCCGCACAGCTGGTCGGAGCGCCAAGATGCTTTTCATTGTTAGGTGTGAAAAGGATCTGTGTGTGTGTGTCTGTGTGTGTGTGTGTGCGTGTGTCTTCCTGACCGTTGCCATGGCAACCAATGGCAGGAGCTGATAATACACTCTGTCTTCGCTCCCTCTGACGTTGACTTTGTCTCGTCAAGTTTCGCACATCACCGCGGGCGGAGACGGCGCTCGCAGCCTGCCGGCGTCCCGGTCTGCGGACCACACGTCAGTTCCTGGTTCCTAGTTCCAAGGGAACGGGAACCCCTCCGTTCTCGGGCGGCGGGTCGACTCGGGGCGTCGTCCTCCGTCCTCACACTTCGCCTCGTTCAGTCGTCCCCTCGGACGTCGCGCCCCGCTGCAAATGGCGGCCGCCCGTCTTGCTGTCGCGCGGATCGGCCGTCACCAACGCGGCAGTTTAACCTCCGACCATCAGCGGCAGGGGTGACGCCAACTCAGCTGCTAGGCTCTGCATGTTGCCATGGCAACCACCTGATGTTCAAGTGCGTGTGTGCGTGTGTGTGTGTGTGTGTGTGTGTCCGTGTGTATGTGTGTGTGTGTGTGTGTGCTGCAGAAAAAGAGGAGGAGAAGAAGATTCGCTTCCTGATTCCGGTTTGAAGTGTTTTTTTTCTTCAGGCAGATCATCTTTAGATAGTCGGACTGAGACTACGGCCTACACACTCACTGATTACATAACACACACACACACACGCACACACACGCACACACACACTCACACGCACGCACACACACAGCTGGAGGAAACAGAAACCGGAAACATGAAGAGTGATACTGAAGGAAAGATTGAGAGGGGGAACTGAGGTGAAGGAAAGAAGAGAGGAAAGGAAAGGAAAGGAAAGGAAAGGAAAGGAAAGGAAAGGAAAGGAAAGGAAAGGAAAGGAAAGGAGGGATGCAGGACAGGAAGGAAACTTGGAAACGGGAGGAAGAGAGGAGAGGAGGAGAGGAGGAGATGAAGGAGATGAAGGAGGGAGGAGAAGAGAGAGTTTAGGAGAGGAGGAACGTCAGAGGAGGACAGAAGAAGGTGGGAGAGAGAAATCCTGATCAGGACTTTTAAAGTTACAGAACACACACACACACACACACACAAACACACACACACACACACACACACACACACACACACACACACACACAAACACACACACACACACACACACACACACACACACACACAAACACACACACAGGCTGCAGAGAGACTCACCCAGATGATCAGCGACTCGTTCTCCATGATGATGAACAGAAGAGGAGAAGAACGGAGAGACCAGGAGGAGGAAGAGGAGGAGGAGGAGGAGGAGGAGGACGGGGAAGAAGGCGACGAAGGAGGAGAGGAGGAAGGAGAAGAGGAGTGTGTGGAGACGGAAAGAGAAGAAGAAGAAGAAGAGGAAAGGAGAGGGAGGGAGGGCGAGAGAGAGGGAGGAGAGCAGCAGGATGAGTGGAAGGCTGCTCGGCTCAGCCCACACACTGCTGAGCATGACACACGCTCGCTCGCTCGCTCGCTCGCCGCCGCCGCCGCCTGTGTGAGGCGCGCGTGCACGAGCGAGCGCCCGCGCACGTCACACGGGGAGAAGAGGGAGTGCGGACGTGCGTGCACGTGTGAGTGCGCACGTTGTCTCCCACTCCAATGCGTGGGTTAGAAAACACACCTCTCTCTCAGCGGGGAGGGCGCGCGCGCGGGGGCGTGGAGGAGCGGCCTCGTCGCCACGGCAACCACGCAGTCGCACTGCAAAGAAAATAAAGGGAGATGGCAGAGGGCGCGCTTCCATCATCATCACCCTCATCATCACTGTCATCAGTCCCATCTTCATCATCGTCTTCATCGGCACCTCCAGCGCGGGGCCCGTCAGGCTGCAGCAGCAGGACGCCTCCACCTGCTGCAGCTGCCCGAACGCTGCCCTCTAGTGGACACGCCGCCGACCAGCATGCGGGGCAGGGGGCGCGGGCGCCTACCTGGGCGGTGGAGGGGGCGTGGCCTCCCCGCGGGTGGCGCAGCGGGCCGTCATCAGCCCGAACCTGGACATGGGGGACGGAAGGACAGCTGCCATCAGCTCTTATTGTGAAAGGCAGCGTTGCTGCAGAGCTGTGGCGCCCTCTGCTGGACACGCACCACAAACACACACACCTGAAGCAAAACCAACACACATTGAAGGGTTTCAGGGACTTTATTTTGAAAAACACGTTTGGAAAACATTTCACAGAAACGAATGGAGTCAGGATGACTGTAATCTGATTACAGTGGAAGTGCAGAGCGGGTGCGTTTGTTTTATGTCTCCTTGTGTCCTTTGAGCAGCAGGTCCATGTAGGCGCCCATCACCAGGCTGTCCTTGGGGACGCCCAGCTGCTGCATCAGAGCCTCCGCCACCTGCAGCACACACACATCAACACACATCAACACACACAAACGAGGCACAAGGTGTGTGTGTGTGTGTGAGATGCCTACCTGCTGCCCCTCCTCAACACTCTGCTCCGGTCGCATCACCACCTGAACACACACACGTACACACACTCTCAGCTTAAGTCACAAACTGCGCGTGTGTGTGTGTGCGTGTGTGTGCGTGTGTGTGCGTGTGTACCTCCAGCTCCATGTAGTGTCCCAGTCCTTCCACCAAGTCCAGGTGGACTCTGGTTTGACCAATCAGAAACAGTCGCCGCTCCTTCTTCACCTCCCCTCTGATCCCGAGAGCGTCGGCCAGCACAGCCTGCACACACACACACACACACACAGAGTTACTTCCCCTGTGGCGTTGGGGGTGGCGTCCTTACGATGAGGCGTGCGAGCGGCGCGGCGCCACCTGGAGGCTCTGGGGGTCGTTGGTGGGACTGATGGAGTAACGGGACAGTTTGGGGCCGTCGGTGTCGGGACGCTCGTAGAAGATCAGCTGACCGGAACCGTTCTAACACACAAACAAACCCACAAAGTGAGCTTCGCTGTTCCATATTAATGAAACGCGCTCTTATTTTGTCAACTTCCTGTAGGCACCATGAAGTCGCGCAGCTTCAGCCGCCCGCTGCTGCAGTTGAAGAAGGTGTCGTGCTGGCGGATGATGGTGCCCTCTGATTGGCTGAGCTGGGCGGCCTTCAGGGCGAACTGCTCCACGTCGCTCACTTTGGCTTTGATTTCCACGTTGGACGGCATGATGCGACTGAGCATGCGCAGAGGACAGAGAAGGAAGTGAGGAGGCAGTGAGGAGGCAGAGGGACCAGCTCAGGACTGTCCACAGGTACATGAAGTACAACTCAGGTGGAGCGTGTCCTCGAGACGGTCCCCAGGAAGGAGTCTCAGAGTCTCAGATACTGTGAAGCATCATCCGCTCTGGTCTCTGTGAGTTCGATGATCACGTGACTGCAACTAACTTCACGCAACACGCTCTTTCCGCTGACCTGTCCGGAGTTTATTTACTATCTGCCATTTAATCCTAAACGGGGTTTTGAGCCAGTGACCCAAACAAAGATGGCGTCCCGCGCGTCACTGACCAAACGCTTCATATCGTCTCAAACCTTCATTGACTCACCGACAACAGCTCGATGGACCGACTATGACCAAAATGTGACCGATGAAACGGAGCTACAGACACCGGATATCGGTTAGCTGTTAGCTTAGAGCGGCGGACGCTAAAGCTGCTAACCGGAGCGGCTAGCCAGCACAGCTAGTTAGCAACTCAGACCTCCTGGTCACCTTTTAACCAGCTTTAATCGGTCGTTACCTACCAGCTGACGTCTTCACGCTGCTGCTGGGTTGATTTTACCGCGAAACTAACTGTTTCCGGGGCGGAGCGGCGAGAGAGCGGAAGTGAAAATACGAGAGAAGTTGGAAAAAGACGAAGGAAGCCGAACGAGCGGCGACAGGTTGGACTGTACATGTCCGATATGATGTTCGACGCTTGTTCGAATAATCCGACGCGGATTCGGTGGTTTGATGGATCGATTTATTGAGCGCAGGGAGCAAAACGCTGCTCGGAGCGATGAGACGGAAGTTGGACTGACGGTTCAAGCTGCGCTTCCGCCAGCAGCCGGCAGGGGGCGCCGGGCCCCAGTCCATATGGCCGCTGCGGGGAGACGCGACAGTTTGGCTTCACACGTTTCTCAGCTCGAGCTTTGAATTGTGCAAATGATGCAACGATGTCATCTGACTGGCTGTCTGCAGAGTGACGTCATGGCGTCACTGACAGTGTGTCCTTTTATACTCTTTTACATCACTCTGCAAAGCATGTCAGCGCACACACAGTCATGTTCCAACAGTGTGTGTGTGTGTGTGTGTGTTAGTTTTGCAGCCTTACTGAGCTCTGCCACCTGAGGGCTCAGCTTACTTATGGGGTCCGCCACCTGGCAGGAGTCCCTCAGGGACTGTGGGCCCTATTTTAAAGGGGTGGCTCAGGAAAGCCCACCTTGTGAGGTCCAGAGTGTCGTCTGACTGTGTGTTTGTGAGGCTGAAATAAGTTCAGTTGGAGTCAGAATGTGTTACGTCAATGGGAAGGCCATCAGAGATGGCTCTGTGTGTGTGTGTGTGTGTGTGTGTGTGTGTGTGTGTGTGTGTGTGTGTGTGTGCTGCATGGCATTACTGGGCAACTGGAAAGCATCATAGGACTGAGAGCATCAGAGGGAGGAGGGAGGGAGGAGGGAGGCATTCGACAAAACAAACGGACAGCGATGGAGTCCTGACGGAGAGCCGGTCCCCTCTGCCGATCCGGGTGTGAACCGGGTCCGGTGCCGGTCCTGGACTCTGCGGCGGCGGCGGCGGCGGCGGCACTCTGAGCGTCCAGGTGTGGCGCCATGACGGTGACCTACTCCAGCAAAGTGGCCAACGCCTCCTTCTTCAGCTTCCACCGGCTGCTGCTGCGCTGGAGGGGCAGCATCTACAAGCTGCTGTACCGCGAGTTCCTGCTCTTCGTGGTGCTGTACAGCGCGCTGAGCCTCGTCTACAGGTGGCACACACACACACACACACACACACGGACGCACAAACACACACAAACATAGTGTGGTAGTTTTGTGTGTGTTTGTAATTTAGTTTTTGTCGTTTAATTTGAGACATTTTCCTGGATTGTTCCTGAACTCTTTGTTCCTTTTTCGTCACTTTTTCCGTCCCCCCCTGTTGGTCCCCGCTGGAACTGCAGGCTTGTCGTCACGCCAACGAGACGATTGTCCTCCGAATCTGTTGTGTGTTTTCCAGACTCGTCCTGTCCGAAGGTCAGAAGAGGCTGTTTGAGAAGCTCTCCATGTACTGCGACAAGTACGCCGAGCAGATCCCCGTCACCTTCGTCCTCGGTAACTCCTCCACGCGTTCGTTCGGTCGGTCCTTCACCTCCGAGTTTCATTCGTGCGTGTGGGACACGTCCAGTCCAGGGGGGGCGGGGTGGGGGGGGGTGAGGGTCTCGGGTCTCTGCTGGACTCCCAGGATCAGGTGTCACAGATCAGTAGTGTTGTTATTAATACTCGCAGGTGGTGAGCCGCTAATATTAGTCCTGTGGGACCGAGCTTAGCGCCCGGCCCGTGAGGGGGACGGGGGGACAGAGGGACGGACGCAGCCCGTGGCTGCCTCATTAGTCGGCTGCTAATGGAAACAGATCATTAAAGCGCAGGAAGCTAAAAGCCGTCTGAGTGTTTGAGCTGCTGCCGCGGAGCGGAGCGCCGGCGGGTCGATGGCGGCGCTTTGTCGGACGCTGACGCTTGTCTGTGTTGGAGGTTTCTACGTGACGCTGGTGGTGAACCGCTGGTGGAACCAGTTCGTCAACCTGCCCTGGCCCGACCGCCTCATGTACCAGATCTCCAGGTAGGTCCCGGCGCCGCGGCGCCCCCCGCGGGCCGGCCCGTGAAGCGCCACGTGTCCCTCAAGGTCCCCTTTCTCCCCCCCCCCCCCCCCGCAGTTACGTTCAGGGCAAAGACGAGTACGGCCGCCTGCTGCGCCGCACGCTGATGCGCTACGTGAATCTGACCTCGCTGCTCATCTTCCGCTCCGTCAGCACCGCCGTGTGCAAACGCTTCCCGACCATGGAGCACGTGGTGGAGGCAGGTCAGCGTCCCGGCAGGGCAGACCGGACGCCGCCGCCGCAGGAAGCGGCCGGACTGACCCGTGTGTCTGCCGGCAGGCTTCATGACGCCGGAGGAGAGGAAGGCGTTCGAGAACATCCGCTCGCCGCACCTCAAGTACTGGATCCCCGTCGTGTGGTTCTCCAACCTGGCGTCCAAAGCGCGGCAGGAGGGACGCATCCAGGACAGCGTCGACCTGCAGAGCATCCTCAATGTACCCGCCCACTTTACCGCCGACCCCGCCCCCTCCGCAGCAGGTCGGGACAGAGTTCGAACTGAAGTTCAGCTCTGGTGTTCCTCAGGGATCCCGTCTGGGTCCCCTTGACGTCCCAGACCGGCGCCGTCGGAGCGAGCGAGGCTTTTAAGCGGCCTCGTCCGTTCAGCCGAGCGTAACCCGACACCGGCTGCGTTGTCATGGCGACACAGCCGGTGTAGCGCCGCTTCCTGTGTGTGTGTGTGCAGGAGATGAACCTGTTCAGGACGTGGTGCGCCACGCTGTTCGGCTACGACTGGGTCGGCATCCCGCTGGTCTACACGCAGGTCAGAGCAGACGGAAGCAGCTGCACGTAATCGCATCAGCGCATCGGCGTAACCCAATCAGCGCTCCCACACACACACGCACACACGCGCACGCGCGCAGTCCGTCAGAGGACAGACTCCGGACGGTCCGTGTCCTCCCGCCTCCCCTCAGGTCGTCACCCTCGCCGTCTACACCTTCTTCTTCGCCTGCCTGATTGGCCGGCAGTTCCTGGACCCGGCGCAGCGTTACCATGGACACGACCTGGATCTCTACGTCCCCGTCTTCACCCTGCTGCAGTTCTTCTTCTACGCCGGCTGGCTCAAGGTGAACGAAACCGGCGTCCCGTCGCCGGTTGGCTTCGGCTCTCGCGTGACGCCCGCGCGCGTTTGTGCCGCCAGGTCGCCGAGCAGCTCATCAACCCGTTCGGCGAGGACGACGACGACTTCGAGGCCAACTGGATCATCGACAGGAACCTGCAGGTGGGTGCGGCTCCGACGGAGCCTTCCCGCCGTCGCCAGCGCCGCCGCCGCCGCGTGGCGCTCCGTCCCACGCCGTCTGCCGTCCGCGCAGGTGTCTCTGCTGGCGGTGGACGAGATGCACATGAACCTGCCCCACATGACCAAGGACATGTACTGGAACGACTGCGACGCCCGGCCGCCGTACACGCTGGCCGCCGCCGATTACTGCATCCCGTCCTTCCTGGGCTCCACCACCGACATGGGGTCACTTCCTGTTTCCTTCCGCCGCGATAAGTAGCGACACGTTGCAACGCTCTGAGCCCGAATGCGTGACGACTAACGAGGCAACCGACCGTCCCGCAGACTGTCCGACATCCTGCAGCTGGACGACGGGGAAGTCTCTGACAGCCGACCTCATCAGCTGGACGCCGCGGCGCCACGACGCCAAGAGTCGGTACGCGTGGACACAAACCGAGCCCGACGGCGCCCTCGTGTGGCGCCGGCTACATGCGGTCTCTGCGTTTGTCTTGCAGGTTTTGGGGCGTGTCCGGCGGCTGCTCAGCGTCCAGGAGCCTCCGGAGCTCCACCCACATCGACCCGTCTTCAAGCGCCACAGCAGCGACGCCACCGGCAGCTTCTTCCCAGACCTCAGGTTCCGGTGCGTTCAGCGCGTCCTCGCCGCCGCCGTGCCGCGTCTTCATCCTCTTCATCCTCGCGTCTGTGCGACATGCGTCCAGGGTCAACGCCGGCCCGGATGACGTAGCCCCGCCCACCTCCTTGGTCATGCCGCCTCCTGCCATGGACACCCTGTCCACCCTGAAGGAGGTCAGCAGCAACCCGCCCTCGCCGGACGCTTCGCCCTCCCCGGTCTTCCCGCGATTGGTGGTCAGCCCGCCGCTGACCGGAGACGCCCGCTGCGCCGCTGACTCGCCCGCCAAGCGCCACAACGGTCTGGACGCGTCTCCCACCGAGGACCCGCCGGGCCTGGACACCCCGAGGTGAGCCGCCGCCGCCGCCGCCGCCATCACGGCGCCACCCTCAGCTGTGTCCTGAAGGTCTCTGACGGAAGCTGGCAGGTCGTGGCGCCTCCTGCTGATCCTTCCGGCGCTTCCTGTCCGCAGGGCCGGCGGTGCCGCCGCCACCGCCTGCTGCTCCCCGACTCAGCTGGGCCCCAAAGAGTTTCGGTGGGCGACTCCGACCAATCAGAGCGGCCCTCCGGCGCGGCCCCGGGGACGCCAGTTCTCCCTGCAGTTCTCCCGGCAGACGTCGAAGGCGTCCGTCCGCAGCCTGCCGAGTCCCAAGGGCCTGGGGCGCCGGCGGCGGGGGCTGGCCCGCTTCCAGGCCCGCCGCTCGCCGGGCCCCTCCCCCGACACCCTCGCCCTCCCCGAACCCGACTACGACCACGACTTCCAGGGGACCGGCGAGGACGGCGAGCAGCCCCGGGACCACGAGGGCCCGGCGGAGACCAAGTGAGACGCAAGGCAGCCTGGACGCGAGAGAGGCGGAAGGAACCACACGACCACTGATCTGAAGCCCGTTTATTGAGCTGGCGCTGGCCGCGCCGGACGCTCAGCGCCGCGCCCGGGCCAGCCCCACCCGGTCCTGCCCCCGGTCGAAGACGCTGTAGTACTGGCGCAGGAAGACGTCCCCCAGGATCCAGAGCGGGCCCTCGGCGCTCACGATGTCGGCGGCCTGGAAGCCGCTGAAGCACAGCTCTCTGCCGCCGAACAGCTCCTGCAGGCGGCGGCGGCGGCGAGGAGGCCGGTCAGGCGGTCAGCCGGTGGCACGGCCGGGCTTTTATTGTGAAGCGGCGTGTCAGAATAAAAGCGCGTCACCTTCCTGACGTAGTGCTCGGCGGTCAGCGTGTACTCCACGGCGCCCAGGACGAAGGTGACGTGAGGCAGACTGGACAGCCGGCTGCAGTCGATCAGGAACTGAAAGACAGCGGGAGGTCAGCGGCCGCCGCTCGCCGGGCGCCACGGACGCCGGCGCCGGCGAGCTGACCTCTCCGAAGCTGGTGGGCGTGGCGCCGATCAGCTGCTGCAGCGCCAGCGTCTCATTGGTCGGCCCGGCGACCAGGGAGGTCCCGGTGTCCACGATGGCCTGGCAGCCGTGGGGGCAGAAGGACGTCACGCCCTGGACCGCCACGCTGCAACGGCGGCACACCAGTCAGTTCACCGAGGCCCCGAACGCACCGCCGGCTGGCTCCGCCCCCTCCGGGCCGGCTCCGCCCCCTCCGGCCCACCTGTCCATCTTGACCTGCCAGTATCCCTTCGCCGACAGCGGCAGCCAGTTGATCGGTCCGCTGTACCGCGCCTCGTCGACGCCCCCCAGCAGCAGCTCGCCCCCCGGGGCGGAGCTTCCTGTGGAGCTGAACAGAGGCCGCCGTCAGGACCGAGCCGTGACCCCGCCGGGCCGGTGGGCGTGTCCTCGCCGCGGGCGCACCTGCTGAGGTAGAAGGAGAAGACGGGCTGGTCCACCGCCTTCTGCGCCATCAGGTTGTCGAACACGGGGTTCCCCAGGATCTCGGCCAGGTTGGGGTACCCGAGGCCCAGCACGCCGTCGAACTTGGCCATCATGAAGGCGGCGCCGGGCTCGTACACGGACTCGCCGAACTCCTGGTTCACCACGGTCAGCCCGCCGATCTGGAAGACACGGAGCGGCGAGCTGACGGCCTGCGATTCCCGGGCCGGGGCGGCGCCGGCGGCGAGAGCGGGCGTGTCCCACCTGCAGCGTGTCGCGCGCCATCACGCCCAGCAGGTGTCCCGACCCGTAATGGATCCCGAACATCCGACCGTCGTGGTGAAACGTGGACGACTGGAAGGCTTTAAATCGGCGATGCAGAGCTGCCGACGTCCCGGAAGCGTCCGATGGAGTCCAATAGATCACAATAGATCACATTAGATTACATTAGATTACATTACATGGAAGTAATCAGGAACTAAAAGGAGGTCGTGAACTTCTTATCAGGCTGCAGCAAATAAAGGTGCAGTCGGGATGACCTGACCCGCCAGTGTGTGTGTGTGTGTGTGTGTGTGCGTGTGTGTGCGTGCTACCGCAGGCCTCGCTGACGCAATAGGTCGACGGAACCCACAGGTCGGCCGATCCCGTGTCCAAAATCACCGAAAAGTTCTGCGCCGGCGTCCCGATGCTGATGTCGCCGAAATACTGCGCCTGCAACACGACACAGACACGCAAGTGGTTCTCAGCTGGCTCGGTGTTGTGCTTTGGCGCCGCCCTGTGGCCACGGCGGGACCGGCAGGCGGCGGTGGGACGCGGTGACCCGCAGGTTCTCACGTCCATGTAGTTGTAGATGCGCTCGCTGGAGCGTCCGAGCCTCAGCGACGGCGTGCCGGCCGGGAAGCACTGCGCGTAGCGCCGGTTGAAGGTGTCGGGGCGGTGGTCCCTCAGGAAGTCCCCCAGAGCCCCGCTGGCACGCAGCTGTGTACGAATGGAGCGCGCCCTCCTGAGGGGGATCCTGCAGGAGCAGCGGGTCAGAAGGAGGCGACGCGTCGGTCCCAGAAAGACTCGCCGTGTCGCCGCTCAGAGCGTCCTGACCTGACCAGAGCGCCGCTGCTCCACGTCCACAGCGGCAGCAGCACGAGCAGCTTCAGCTTCAGCATGTCTCCGTCCTTACGTCCCCCGTCCAACTGTCCCCCTGCTGCTCCCCCAGCAGACACTCTGAGGGTCCGGCAATCAGCTGCTGAGGGGAGCCAATCAGCTGGGAGCAGAGCAGAAGCTCCGCCTCCATCAGGTTCTCCAAAAGGACTTTTCGAACCCACATAAATACGACCCAACGCTTCATTTGTTCCTTTTATCGCTGCTCTCTGAAAGCTGCCACCAAATTAAACCTTTTTGGGTTAAAGATGAAAGTAAAGTGTGATTCTTGTGTTCATGTTGACAAACGTTTGTTTGGATAACTTCACCTGTGTTGACTTTTAAAGGGCTCAGTGACTCCGACCTCAGTACACACGCGCACACACACAGATGATGATGATGAAGTGAAACTGACCAGATGAGCCTCTCTAAGCGAATGATCCCAGTAGATTGTGACGTCACAATTAAACTGTATCTTATTACGTCTTATTTTTTTGTCCCTCTCGTTATTTTTGTTTGCTACCTTTACGAATACAAACAAAGTTGAAAAACAAAGACAAGAAGCAATCGTCGTCCCGACGGTAGTTTTATTGATGGACCCTGAACGCTGCACCGAGTCAGTGCGTATCTACGTCATCACGTCGCCCTCTCCTTCTTCTGCGTGCGTGCTCGGCTTCATCTCTGATTCTCCGTCATCATGGTGAGATTTCTTCTATTTTCCACCACATTTCTGAACCGTCCAAGCGCCGACCCGCCGCTGCTCGCCGCATTAGCACACCAGGCACTCTGCGCTGCCGCTCCCGCGCTGATCGGGACACTTTACCGAGTGTCTGCTCCCCCGTTAGCTCCCGGTGCTAACCGGTGAACAAGCACATGGGCGTTGCGGACACAGAAGCGGCTAAGCGAGCAGCTCTTTGTTACAAATGGGCCGTACAGCTGGCTTGTTCGCCGTGTTAAAGTCGTCCCGGTCGCTGGACGCAGTGTGTTAGGACCAGCGTGTCTCTGTTAGTCTGCCACAGTCTGCCTTCCTCCGGCGGATCAGCCCGTTAATATGCTAAGCTAAGTTAGCCTGTCACTGCGGCTTTGTGGCTGTCAGGAACCAATCAGCAGGTTTTGACGTTTATTAATGAAGGTGTTTATCACCTGAACGTTGCGATTGGACACTAAAGGAGGCACTTTGATAAGATCAACTTCTGAACGCAACTTTAGTTCAATTTCCGTTTCTATTGTCTGATCCGTTATGAACTCTGAAAGCTTCCAGGCGTTTCGAGGATGGAAGGGGCGGGGCCACTGTCGTGCTGCGTTCTGGTGCGCTCGGAACAAAGAGCTTTACCCACGCCCTGTCTCTGCAGACGAAAGAGACACGATCTGACGTACTTATGAGTTTTAAGACATATTTAGTATAACTGTGGAAAGTTTTATAGCAGTTCCATCCGAGGAAATCGGAAGTAAACATGAGTCATCATCATCAAACCATAAATTGATCTGTAATTGCCTTTAATTCACTTCCTACTTTGAGACACTTCTCAGTGTCCCAACACGTGGACGTCGACTTTGTCTCCTGTCTGTCTCACGGCTGCACGTGTCCCTGCAGGCGTCCTTATCGATGGCCCCCGTCAACATCTTCAAACACGGAGCGGATGAAGAAAAGGCTGAGACGGCCCGTCTGGTGCGTTCACTGACCTCTGAATGCTCTCCGCTCAGTCTCCCGTCGGTGACTCTGAACACTCTGTTTCTCTGCAGTCGTCCTTCATCGGCGCCATCGCCATCGGCGACCTGGTGAAGAGCACGCTGGGACCCAAAGGGATGGTGCGTCCAATCGCAGCTCAGATTAGTGCCGTTTAAAAAGCCGCCACTTCCTGTGTGTGTGATGTAGTGTCGGCGTCTCTGCAGGATAAGATCTTGCTGAGCGGAGCCAAAGGCGCCGCGGTGACGGTCACCAACGACGGCGCGACCATCCTCAAGTCCATCGGCGTGGACAACCCGGCCGCCAAAGTGTTGGTCGGTGAGTGACGGCGAGCGAGCGCAGGTCCTGCCGCGGGGACGACGACGACGACGACGACACCTTCACTGACCGTGGGGTTTTTGTGCTTCAGACATGTCGAAGGTTCAGGACGACGAGGTCGGAGACGGGACGACTTCGGTCACCGTGCTCGCCGCTGAGCTGCTGCGGGTAAACGCCCCCCTCCTGACATCATCACAGCTCGCCGTTCCAGTCCAGTCGCGTGTCTTCACGGTCGTCACGGTTCCGATTTCAGGAGGCGGAGCTTTTGATCGCCAAGAAGATCCACCCGCAGACCATCATTTCCGGCTGGAGGAAGGCGACGCAGGCGGCCCGCGAGGCGCTGAAGGAGGCGGCGGTCGACCACAGGTCAGCACGCCGCCGCGGACGGGCGCCGCCCGCTCTGCCCGACCGTCGCCCGGTCTAACGCCGCCGTCCCCGCTTGCCGTCTCCGTAGCGACGAGCCGGCGCGCTTCCAGGAGGACCTGCTGAACATCGCGCGCACCACGCTGTCCTCCAAGCTGCTGACGCACCACAAGGACCACTTCTCGCAGCTGGCCGTGCAGGCGGTGCTGCGCCTGAAGGGCTCCGGCAACCTGGAGGCCATCCACGTCATCAAGAAGCTGGGCGGCAGCCTCACCGACTCCTACCTGGACGAAGGTCGGCCGCCCGCCGCGGGAGCAGCAGCCGCCGCCAGCGGGCGGAGCCACGCTAACGTCCCGGTGTGTCTGTTCGGTGGTGCGTTCAGGGTTCCTGCTGGATAAAAGGATCGGCGTGAACCAACCCAAGAGGCTGGAGAACGCCAACATCCTGCTCGCCAACACGGGCATGGACACGGACAAGATCAAGGTACGCACACACTCACGCACACTCGCAGGCCTGGGATCGGTGCGTTCACTGACCTCGGCCGCGTGCGCGCCAGGTCTTCGGCTCGAGGGTTCGCGTCGACTCCACGGCGAAAGTTGCCGAGATCGAGATGGCGGAAAAGGAGAAGATGAAGGAGAAGGTGGACCGCATCCTGAAGCACGGCATCAACTGCTTCATCAACAGGTGCCCCGCCCTCCCGACGCCCCCCCCCCTCCTCCCCCTTTCTCCGACCGCCCCCCTGACCCCCCCCCCCCTTCTGTCCCCCCACAGACAGCTGATCTACAACTACCCGGAGCAGCTCTTCGCTCAGGCCGGCGTCATGGCCATCGAGCACGCCGACTTCGCCGGCGTGGAGCGCCTGGCCCTCGTCACCGGTACCCGCTTGTTTTCTACGCCGCGTTCCTTCTGCTTTCGCTATCTGCAGAAGAGCCGCGGACACCGAACGGAGCCGACGCTGAACTTGTGTGTCTCGGTGAGACGTTTGAGCCGCTTTTGTGCGTGTCGGTGTGACCAGGCGGCGAGATCACGTCGACCTTCGACCACCCCGAGATGGTGAAGCTCGGTCACTGCAAACTGATCGAGGAGGTGATGATCGGCGAGGACACGCTCATCCACTTCTCTGGGGTCGCCATGGGTACGCACGCACGCACGCACACACGCGCACGGGCCTGGACGCACTGCCGTTCGCTGACGCCGTCCTCTGGCTCCGCCCCTCAGGGGAGGCGTGCACGGTGGTCCTGCGAGGAGCGACTCAGCAGATCCTGGACGAGGCGGAGCGCTCGCTGCACGACGCGCTCTGCGTGCTGGCTCAGACGGTGAAGGAGCCGCGCACCATCTACGGAGGAGGTGAAAACGAGCGCGCCGCGCTGACGACGATGACGATGATGATAATGATGACGAAGGCGTGCGGCGCTGCTCACCCGTCGCACCTGCTGCGTGTCCTCAGGCTGCTCGGAGATGCTGATGGCCAAAGTGGTGACGGATCTGGCCAACAGGACGCCAGGAAAGGAGGCGGTCGCCATGGAGTCGTTCGCCAAGGCGCTGAGGATGGTGGGCGGAGCCTCTCCTCTCCAGGTGAGACCTCGTTGAGCTGGTCCCCTCAGTTTGCCGCTTTGTCCCCACCAGCTGCCGACCATCATCGCCGACAACGCCGGCTACGACAGCGCCGACCTGGTGGCCCAGCTGAGAGCCGCGCACCAGGACAACAAGACCACCTTCGGCCTGAGTGAGTGACCCGTCGCGGCGAGTCTCCTCCTCCTCCTCTGAGCTAACGTTGCTAACGGCTAACGCTTCTGGCTGTTCCTGCGGCGCAGACATGTCGGAGGGCGTGGTGGGCGACATGGTGGAGCTGGGCATCACCGAGTCCTTCCAGGTGAAGCGCCAGATGCTGCTGAGCGCCTCCGAGGCCGCCGAGATGATCCTGAGAGTCGACAACATCATCAAAGCCGCGCCCAGGTGGGTTGGCGGCGCCACGAATGCCGCCAAGATGCCGGGGTAGCATCAGCTGCTGACCGCTGTCGTCGTTGTTCAACAGGAAGCGAGTGCCCGACCACCACCCCTGTTAGAGGAAGAGGAGGAGGAGGAAGAGGAGGGATCGCCGTCGTTATTTATCGCCTCGGTCGCGCTCGACGTTCAACAAACGCTCCCGTCTTTGTTTTTTTTTCTTCGTGGACGCGCCGATGCGACCAGGACGCGAGTTAGTCGCTGCTGTTCGCGTGAGGTGATGATGTCATGTGTTGGCGTGATTTGTGATGCTTACGTGGGTCAAAATAAACAGCCGAAGTTTTTTGTTTACCGAAATAAAAGAAACAAACGCAAGAAAACTGGTTTGGTTATTGGTTTCGAATGTGAAGTGTGTGTGTGTGTGTGTGTGTGTGTGGACAGGAGGAACCCTGAACAGGTCCTGATTGGCCCCAGCATGCAGCACTTTTCCGTAGGTACCCTGGAAGACCCCCTTTAATTCTGTGGTACTTGGTCACCGTGTAACTTCCTGAAGTTCCGTTACAGATGCGATCTGATCCGATGGGTCCCAAACTGGTTCCCAGTCCGACTTGGTTCCGAAGGAGGCTCGGAGCCGCCGCCGCTGCCGCTGCGCGTCGGAGCTCCGCTTCATCCGTTCATCGGCGCCCCGACTCGCTGGTTTCCGTTCGGGCTTCTGCTTGCAGACGTGGCAGGACGCGGCGGCGCCTTTCTCATCGCTCCGAGGATGCTGGCCAATCAGCAGCGAATGCGATGGCCGCGGTGGGTGACGTCACCGAGAGACGAAGACGCGGGCTCGCTGAAGACGACCAATCAGCCGCGGGGAGCTCCGGCGGGCGGCGGCGGATTGGCTGCTGGCCGGAGACCGGAGCCAGAAGAGCCGGAGCAGTGAGGACCAACGCGCACACACACACTCCCTCACACACACTTTCACGCACGCAGCGCCCAGGTGGACGAGCAGCACGCGCACAGGTGAGAGCGCCGGTAAGCCCGCGTGCTTCCTTTGTGTTGTTGTGTTTGTTTGTTGACGGCTGCGCGCTTGTTTCCCAAATATGGTCCGAATCCGCTCCAGCTGCAGCTTCACTGTCGTCAGTGAGCATCAACCAGATCACTGCGAACTAAGTTTAACACGGCTGTGTGTGTGTGTGTGTGTGTGTGTGTGTGTGTGTGTGTGTGTGTGTGTGTGTGTGTGTGTGTGGTGGAGTTGTGTGTCTGAAGCCTCCCTCACTCTGCTCCCCTGAGGTGATTCACTGCTTCACTGCTTCACTGCTTCACTGCTTCACTGCTTCATCATCAGTTCCACCCCGTTGGACCGGCTCCTGTCTCGAGGCGTGACGTGTCGTTAGGGACCAGTCGGCCGCACTGGGATCAGTCCTGGTTAGACTGGTCACAGGTTTCCTCCCTGCAGGTCACTGACGGAGACTCGGCGCTCACCGGTTCGGCAGCGCTGCAGTTCCGCCTCTGCGCCTTAGGGGGCGGCACCGAGTGTCCGCCAGAGAGCCGCTGAGACGCTCGCTGTCCTGTGTCCCCCCCCCCCAGACCGCCGCCATGATCCGTCCACTGCTCATGTGCATCGTCCTGTGCGTGGCTCACGGCAGCAGCAAGCCCACCGAGAAGAAGGACCGCGTGCACCACGAGGAGCCGCTGAGCCAGCACGAGCACGACGACCGCAAGAGCTACGACTACGACCACGACGCCTTCCTGGGGCACGAGCAGGCGCAGACCTTCGAGCAGCTGTCGCCCGAGGAGAGCCGGCGCAGACTGGGGTGAGGCCCGGAGCCGGACCTGGGACTGGGACCGGGGGGGACGGGACGCTGAGACGGCTGCCGTCCGTGTGTCTCCGCAGCATCATCGTGGACAAAATCGACGGCGACAAGGACGGCTTCGTGTCCGAGGAGGAGCTGAAGGTCTGGATCCGACGGGCGCAGAAGAAGCACATCGTGGACAACGTGGAGAACCAGTGGACGGAGTCCGACCTGGACCGCGACGGCCTGATCAGCTGGGAGGAGTACAAGAACGTCACCTACGGAGACTTCCTGGGTAACGCCGCCGCGCTTCGCCTCAGATCCGCCGCTTGGCGGCTCGGTTCCGACGTGCCGCCCGGTAATCCGATTACCCGCCCGCTCGCCCTCAGCCAACCCCGAGCCCAACTCCGAGTTCGACTACGGCCTGCTGATGGCGAGGGAGGAGCGGCGCTTCAAGGTGGCCGACCGGAACGGCGACCTGATGGCGGACAGGGAGGAGTTCACCGCCTTCCTCCATCCCGAAGAGTACGAGCACATGAAGTACATCGTCACGCAGGTGAGGGCCGCCACGCCGCCGTCGCCGCCGTGACGCCGCCTCGCGCTCGTCCTCACCTGCGACCTCTGCGTCCCCAGGAAACCATCGAGGACATCGACAAGAACGGCGACGGTGTGATCGACCTGAAGGAGTACATCGGTAACGACGGCGAGCGAGAACCGCGGCGCAAGCGGCTCCGAGGCGCCGCGCCGGCTCCTGACCTCAGGTCTGATGTGGCCCTTGTGCAGGTGACATGTACACGCCGGAGGACGGCGAGGGGGAGGAGCCCGCCTGGGTGACGGAGGAGCGCCAGCAGTTCGCCGAGTTCCGGGACAAAAACAAGGACGGCAAAATGGACATGGAGGAGACGCTGGACTGGATCCTGCCCTCCGACCACGACAACGCCCAGGCCGAGGCCAAACACCTGCTGCACGAGTCCGACGCCAACCGGGTGAGAACCGCCTCCCGTCCCCGCGTCCGTCCCGCCGGCCGTCCCGCCGCCACCCGTCTCACGTCTGATGTCTGTCCAGGACGGGAAACTGACCAAGGAGGAGATCCTCAACAAGCACGAGGTCTTCGTGGGCAGTCAGGTGACCGACTTCGGCGAGGCCTTGCTGCGACACGACGAGTTCTGAGCGCCGACGCCAACGGGGGGACCGTTAGCTCTGTGACGCTCCCACGAGGAGGAGGAGGAGGAGGAGGAGGAGGAGCGGCCTCAGCCTGCACACGCTCCGACCCTTTGACTCTCTGACCTTCCTCCTCCTCCTCCTCCTCCTCCTCCTCCTTGACGCCACTGACTGACTCTTTGGGGCCTTGGTGTTGGCCGGTGGACTCTGAGCGCTCAGTTCTTCTTCTCCACTCTGATTATGCGTCCTTTTCTCCCCCTCTTACCTGCGGAACACCTGCGAACGCCCGTTTCACTAATCTGGCAGAGTTCTGGGTGAAAACGAGCGGCCTCGGAACGGATCGGGGGCGGACGGTAATCGGGATTATTGCCGTCTTTCGCTCGCCGGAAGAGGAGAGCGGATCAGCCGCCGTTTGTCAATAAAGACGAGTGAAGGAGCTTTGTGTGTTCATTGGCAGTCGCAAGAAAACGGAGGCAGCGAAGGTTTCTTTTACGTTTTTATTTGACTTTTTGTTTTTGTTGCCTTTCCTCTAAACAAACGCGGTCCTACCATAAAAGACATGGCGGCAGCTGGCGCGCAGCTGGTTTGTACAAACTGTATTTACACGCGGCTCCAGCGGACGCTCTAGGACGCCGTGGACACCGAGGACACCTCCGTCTTGGAGGTGGACACCGTGGACGATTCCTCCATCGTCTTGCCGAACACCATTTCCATGATGCAGCCGTTGAACTGTGGGAGGAGCGGACAGCAGGGGTCAGTGCGGAGCAGGCGCCGAGGCGAGGCGTTGGGGGGGCTCGTGGTCTCTCGCAGGTCAGCCGCCGTCCCCCTTCCTCACCTGTTTGTTGAGGAAGACGTAGATGAGCGGGTTGTAGACGCAGGAGCTCTTGGAGAAGAAGGCCGGGATGGTGACCAGCCGGTAGTCCTTGTTCTCGTCGGCGGAGAAGCCGTAGTAGAGCGCGGCCAGCGCGTAGGGGCCGTAGCAGGTGATGAAGGAGCCCACCATCACGATGATCATCCTGGACACCTCCTTCTCGGCCTTCTGGGTGGAGGCGGACTCCGCCTGCTGGGCGGCGACCTGCGGGGGGGGACACGGCGCAGCCGTGAGGCGTGGCGGCCTCACGGTGAGGTCACCAAGAAAAGATGGTGACCGCCCGGCCGTGGCGGCGACCGTCGCGGCGCTGGACCGAGACTCACCGCTCGCAGGGCGCCCAGCAGCTGCGAGTAGGAGAAGATGATGATGGTGAGGGGGAAGATGAAGCAGGTGACCATCAGGAAGTAGGTGTAGCTGGTGCAGTTGTACTCCTCGTTGTTGGTGTACCAGTCGGGTCCGCAGGAGCAGCCCAGACCCTCGGGGATGTACCTGCAAGCGCCACAGCCTCAGCGCCAGACTCGGCCTCAGCCCCGCCCACCGGGCGACGGCGGCGGCGGCGGCACCCACCTGCTCCAGCCGAAGAAGGGCGGGATGGCGCAGCCCACGCCCATCACCCAGGTGAAGACGACGGCGGCGATGGCGTGAGTGCTGTCGAACTTGAAGGCGCCGAAGGGCTTGCAGATGACCAGGTAGCGCTCGAAGGACAGGACCGCCAGGGACCAGGCCGTCACCAGACCTGGGGGGGGAGAGAGCCGGGCTGGTCAGCAGGGTCTGGCCGCCGCCCCCCTCCCCCCGCCGCCGCCCACTCACCTGCTATCGAGCCCATGGCCGACTCCATGGCGCACAGGGTGTGGCCCAGGAAGTAGTAGCCCCTCATGGTGGAGATGAAGACCTGGCTGACGGAGAAGGTGACGAAGATGAAGCCGGCGAAGGAGATGTTGACTAGGATGTAGTTGAGCGGGACTCGCAGCTTCTTGTATTTGGCCGTCGCCACCAGAACGACAAAGTTTAAGGGCGTGCCCACGAAGAAGACGAAGCCCATGAAGGCGGTCTGCAGGTAGAAGGCCCACATGGGGGCCAGGTAGTACTGCGGCCCCTCGAAGGGGCTCACTTTGGAGACGTTCTCGTACAGGTGGAAGTACTTCCCCATGGCGGCGGTGCGGCGGTGTGGCGGCGTGGCGGCCCGCAGCCCCGAGCCCCCTTATATACGCCCCTAAACCACTTAGGGCCCGCTTGAGCCGGCGCTGCGCTAAACTTCGGGGATTAAAGACGTTTAACTTCGGTCTGACGACAATTTCCGCTAATCTGCTTACGGACGGATTTACATGCGAGCGCGGATCATCTCCCAGTGGAAAGCCAGTTTACCTCCAGTCGCCTCATTACTGCATTACTTTTCATTACGCCGCTACTTTGCCGCCGCCGCCGCCGCCGGCAGCTCGACCCGACGCTTTCCCCTGAACTCTGACTGAAGGAACTCGCACCCGATCGATCGATCGATCGGCGCTGACGGTTTCACTTTCAGCGCAACGGAGGAGTCCAAACTGGGATCAGACCAGTGAACCACTGGAGCGTTCACACAGGCCATCATTCAGTCTTTGGACTGTTTGATTGACGGCCGATCAGTGAATCAAACACCTCGAACAACAAGGTGTCACAACGTTCGTAACCGTGTGAGTTTGAGGGTCTTGTTTTGTGTTTCCGTTCAGGATCAATAAAGTTTGACTCATTTTGATCTGTGGCCTCTCACTTGGTCACCCCTGAGGACAGGGTGGGGACAGAAGGACAGGTCCGCTCCCACTGGGACATCCCCCTCCGTCTCCATCAGGTGTCTTCAGCAGCACACGGAGGGGGACCGTCCGTCCGTTGGACGACGTCCACCGTCCTCCTCGGGCTTCCTGGCAGTCCAACGGAGCGGCTCCTGACGAAGAGCGTGGGCGATGAAGAGCGGCAGCAGGTGGTCCGCGGGGACAATCCGGTAAGACCCTGGAGACTTTCAAGGCTGCTGTTCACCTGTAATCCGGATGTCTCAGATTTACCTGAGCAGGTTTTTCCTGCTTCATCCTCCAAATCCCTCAAACTGCGTCGCACAATCAGATTAGACGCATAAAGACGCTTGGCGTCCCCCGAACGGGCTGAGCGAGCGCCCAAGACCCCAGTCGCCATCGCTCCGTCCCTCTGAGAGGACGAGGAAGACCTCAGCCTTCGTCTCGCTGTCCAGGTGCGTCTCTCGTCTGCTCCCCTCTCTGTTGTTAACTTGAGCATTCGTTTCCGTGTTTGTGAAAATGTGAATCGTTCACACGCGATCAGAAAAGTCTTTGCTTTGATTGTTTGGCTGTTGCCACAGCAACCCCAGAGGGAAACCGTCATTACATCATCCTGCTTCTTACGTGAGCAGATTTTCAAAATAAAATCGGCTGCAGAAAAACCTTAACACCGTTTTCTGTAAGAAAAAGTGGGGGATGAGTTCACAGAGCAACAGTTTGGTTTTTGTTCCTGTTTATTTTCAGAATAAGAGAGACATACTGCAGGTAAAAGACACAGGTGTGTCCACGGGACGGGTGTCCAGGTGTCCGTGGCCTTCAGATTGGGGCTGTATCATAACCAGGCTGTGTCTGGTGGAGCATGGGTATGATACGACCTCAGTCTGGAGGTGAATCTCCGCCGACAGCAGCTCCACCTGCTTCGCCCTCGAGAGGAAGCAAAGAGAAGTCCTTCATGTCTTCGTCGTTGCTTTCAGGAGCTGATGAGACAAAAACAGGAAACTTTGTTTGTTTGTTGTGAGACTCGGGAGTCGGAAGTCTTTCTTTGTGTTTCATTCATCATGCAAATAAAAGCTCACACCTGAACACGTGTTTGTGGAGTTTTTGTGGAGAAAAATATCTGATTTTTATTTTTTATTTTCTATCGTCGGTTTGATCTTTTAATTCTCCTAAAAAATTTTAGCATAAAAAATAATTGCAATAATAATAAATAATGTTCCAACCACTCACTAACCACACACAATAAAAAAAATAATTAATAATTAATTTTAAATTAATATTGACCATAAAATAAAAGTGACAATATGAATATTATTTAAAGAGAAGTAAAATGAAGCTTTTCTTCTTTATTAATTATCTTCACATTGACTTTAATGAATAAACTTCTGCAGGACTTGATTGTTTCGGCCCCCCTCCCTCGCTCCCCCTCGACCCCCCCCCCCCGGGGTGTGACGGGGCGGAACCTTCGTTCGCGCCGGTGTTTCCAGCCGGGACAGACTGCGGGCTGCAGCGGGAGCCTGTGAGATGGCGGTCGGCTCTCAGACCCAGTAGGACTCCGTGCGATCCGCCTCGTTGGTCGTGTTTCTGCCGCAGCGCGTCCCCGCCTCTCGGCCCGACATGGAGGGCGGCAAACCGAGTCTGCCGCTGGTCTACCAGGCGGTTCAGGCGCTGTACCACGACCCGGACCCGGCCGGGAAGGAGCGAGCCTCGCTGTGGCTCGGAGAGCTGCAGAGATCGGTAAGAAAATGGAAGGGGGGGCCGCGGGGACCGGGGGCGGGGGACGCGGGGGGGGCGCGGCGGTCCCGGAGCGGGGCCGCGGCCGCGTCCCACCTGGACGGACCGGGACAGGTGAGCCGGACTGCGCAGTCTCAGAGGAGCGGCTGCCGTTAGCATGTTGGCTAAGCTAGCCGAATGAATGGGCGGTTACGGAAGGTGTTAGCAGTTAGCTTAGCACAAACTGTGGCCGCGTGCGTGTGACGTTTGTGGTTTTAACGTCAGAGTCCGACCCGGTTCGGGTCTAATCCGCCGCGGCCGCGCAGGCCGCGCCGCGGCTAGCAGCGTTAGCATGTCCGGGGGGACCTCACGTGACTGACAGGTCCGACTAACCAGGTTAGCTCCCGGTTACTGATCTGCACCGGGGACTGCTCGCGGATGTGACGTCACCTGCCGGCAGCAGCGCCGCGATGGGCTCGTCCAGGTGGTCAGAGCGCGCGCGGCGGCGCTATAACGTCGGATTACGGTGACGGGAAGTCCGCATACCTGTGGCACGGTGACGTCAGAGCCACCGCAGGCGGCTGCGGGACTCGGAGTTCAGACCAGGACCCGGAGGAACCACCGAGTCCGTGGAGAGCAGGGGGGACAGACGGACAGCTGGACCCTGCCGGTGTCCCCAGAGTCTTGAGGACACCTGGCTGCTCTGACCGGCTGTCAGGTGGACCCAGGTGCGGTCAGGTGGCGTCACCGCGCGCGACCAGCTGTCAATAAAGTTTATTTGGTCTAACCAGAACAAACCAGGAAGCGACAGGTGGACGGAGCGGAGAGGGAGGGGGCTGTAGTGGGTGGAACTGGGCCCGGGTGTAAACCAGGTTCCGGGTTGGTCTGGTTTCGCTGGATTTGTCCGTGAGAGCAGACGTGTAAAGGTGCGACCAGAGTGCGTAACAGGCGTGCCGTCCCCCCGTCCGTCCCCAGATGTACGCGTGGGAGATCTCGGACCAGCTGCTGCAGCTGAAGCAGGACGTGGAGTCGTGCTACTTCGCGGCTCAGACCATGAAGATGAAGATCCAGACGTCCTTCTACGAGCTTCCCCCGGAGACCCACAATGCACTGCGGGACTCGCTGCTCATCCACATCCAGAACCTCAAAGACCTGTCCCCCATCATCGTCACACAGGTGAGCGCGCCGCGCCGCGGGAAGCCGGCCCTCGGTTCCCGACAGGAAGTGGTGACGCTTGTTTTTTTGTGTCCTCAGCTGGCGCTGGCGATCGCCGACCTGGCGCTGCAGATGGCCTCCTGGAAGGGATGCGTTCACACGCTCATAGAAAAGTAAGAATCGGCGCCGCCGAGAGGCCGTCCACACCGCTGACGGTCGCCGCTCACCGCCGCCGCGCTTGTCTCCGCCCCCTGCAGGTACAACAACGACATCAGCTCCATGCCGTTCCTCATAGAGATCCTCACGGTGCTGCCGGAGGAGGTGCACAGCCGCTCGCTGCGGATAGGAGCCAACCGGCGGACGGAGATCATCGAGGACCTGGCCTTCTACTCCAGCACCGTGGTCACGCTGCTGGTGAGGACGCCGTCCCGCCGCCGTCTTGGCGTCCCGCCCGCGAGCGGCCTGACGGCACCGTGTCCCCCCCTCCCTCTCTGTCCCGCAGACGTCGTGCGTGGAGAAGACGGGCAACGACGAGAAGATGCTGATCAAGGTGTTCCGCTGTCTGGGCAGCTGGTTCAACCTGGGCGTGCTGGACAGCAACTTCATGGCCAGCAACCAGCTGCTCATGGTCCTCTTCCAAGTCCTGGTGAGACCCTCGGGGGGGGGGGGGGGGGGGCGTGTGGCGGGGACGGGGAACTGACGGCTCCTTGCGCGCGGTGTCTCCGCAGCAGACGGACGAGACGTCCACCAACCTGCACGAGGCGGCGTCGGACTGCGTGTGCTCGTCGCTCTACGCCATCGAGAACGTGGACACCCACATGGGTCTGGCGCTGCAGCTCTTCCAGGGCGTCCTCACGCTGGAGACGGCCTACCACATGGCGGTGGCGCGGGAGGACCTGGACAAGTGAGGGGGCCGAGACCTGGGGGGGCGGGGCTAGGGGCGGGGCCAGGGGCGGGAGTGACGGCCGCTCTGCTCTCCGCCCGCAGAGTCCTCAACTACTGCCGGATCTTCACCGAACTCTGCGAGACCTTCTTGGAGACCACCGTCAGGAGTCCCGGCCAGGGCATGGGCGACCTGCGGACCCTGGAGCTGCTGCTCATCTGCGCGGGACACCCGCAGTACGAGGTGGGGCTGTAACCGTGGCGACGGGAGGACGCCGTCCGGTCGCGAGTCGTGGTCCTGACGTGCGTGCGTGCGTGCGTGTGCGTGGCCGGCAGGTGGTGGAGATCTCCTTCAACTTCTGGTACCGCCTCGGCGAACACCTGTACAAAGTGAACGACGCGGCGCTCCACAACATCTTCCGGCCCTACATCCAGAGACTCCTGCACTCGCTGGCTCGCCACTGCCAGCTGGACCCGGACCACGTGAGAACCCGTCCCGGAGACGCTTCCTGTCCCCGCAGCGGCGGCAGCGGCGGCGCTCTGACGTGCACGTTTCGTCCTCAGGAGGGGATCCCCGAGGACACGGACGACTTCGGCGAGTTCCGGATGCGGGTGTCGGACCTGGTCAAGGACGTCATCTTCCTGGTGGGCTCCATGGAGTGCTTCTCCCAGGTAAGCGCCGCCCCACCGCCGCCACCGCTTTTATTGTGAAAGGACGGAACTGACCGCCGTGCGTCCTCAGCTCTACTCCACCCTGAAGGACGGGAACCCCCCCTGGGAGGTGACGGAGGCCGTCCTCTTCATCATGGCCGCCATCGCCAAGAGCGTGGACCCGTGAGTGATGGCGCGGGGAACGGACGGGTTGTCCCGGCGGCGGCGGCGGCGCCGGCCGCGGCGTGCGTCTGACCCTCTCGCTGTCCCCGCAGGGAGAACAACCCCACGCTGTCGGAGGTGCTGCAGCAGGTGGTGCTGCTCCCGGAGAGCGTGCACATGGCGGTGCGCTACACCAGCATCGAGCTGGTGGGCGAGATGAGCGAGGTGGTGGACCGCAACCCGCGCTTCCTCGGTGAGTGCTCGCCGGCCGGGCGGCGTGCGCGCGCCTCCCCGCGCCGCGACACGCCCCCCCCCCTCCGCCTGAGCGCCGCGTGTCCCCTCTGCCGCAGACCCCGTGCTCAACTACCTGATGAAGGGGCTCCGCGAGAAGCCGCTGGCGTCGGCGGCGGCCAAGGCCATCCACAACATCTGCTCGGTGTGCCGGGACCACATGGCGCAGCACTTCCAGGGGCTGCTGGACATCGCGCGCGCCCTCGACTCCTTCGCGCTGTCTACCGAGGCGGCCGTCGGGCTGCTCAAAGGTACGGCGCCGCGTCCGAAGGGGGGCGGGGCTCCAACGAGCCGTTGTCGCGCAGCCGCTCGCTCACGTGCGACCGTCTCGCCCGCTCAGGTACGGCGCTCGTCCTCGCTCGGCTCCCGCTGGAGAAGATCGCCGAGTGTCTCAGCGACCTGTGTGCCGTCCAGGTCATGGCCCTCAAAAAGGTGTGTGTGTGTGTGTGTGTGTGTGTGTGTGTGTGTGTGTGTGTGTGTGTGTGTGTCACGAGGGGACAGTTTGCAGGTAACGCCATGTTTGTGGTTTCAGCTTTTGACCGATGAATCTGCAAACGGTAAAGTGTCCGACCCCACCGTGTGGCTCGACCGGCTCGCCGTCATCTTCAGGTGAGCTCACCTGTCTGCTCACACACACACACACACACACACACACGGTCAGCAGGGCGGTTGACGAGGTGTGTGTGTGTGTGTGTCTCCCCTCAGACATACGAACCCCATCGTGGAGAACGGACAGACGCACCCGTGTCAGAAGGTCATTCAGGAGGTAAGCACTCCCCCGTCTCACCCCGTCTCACCCCCTCGTTGACCGCGGCCCTGCTGACGCGCCGTCTGCCGCCCCCTTGTGGCCCCGCCCAGATCTGGCCCGTGCTGTCGGAGACCCTCAACGCTCACCAGGCCGACAACCGCATCGTGGAGCGGTGCTGCCGCTGCCTCAGGTTCGCCGTGCGCTGCGTGGGGAAAGGCTCCGCCTCCCTGCTGCAGCCGCTCGTCACTCAGGTGAGAGGAACGGCCCGCGGGTTGGCGGGCGCTCGGCGTGGGTTGCCGCGGGAACGCTGACGCCAAGCGTGCGTGCGTGCGTGCGTGCTCCTCAGATGGTGAGCGTGTACCAGGTGTACCCGCACTCCTGCTTCCTGTACCTGGGCAGCATCCTGGTGGACGAGTACGGCATGGAGGAGGGCTGCAGGCAGGGGCTGCTGGACATGCTGCAGGTAGGCCCGTCTGCCGCTCCTACCTGGAGAACAGCTGCGGACGGCGCCAGCGTGACGCCGCCGCCGTGCTCTTCCTCCCGCAGGCGCTGTGCATGCCGACCTTCCAGCTGCTGGAGCAGCCCAACGGACTGCGGAACCACCCGGACACGGTGGACGACCTGTTCCGACTGGCCACCAGGTGGGGCCGCCGCCGCCGCCGTGGCGTCGCTTCCGCGTCGCTTCCGCGTCACTTCCTCTGACCGCACCCGCCTGTGCCGTGTTCAGGTTCGTGCAGCGGAGTCCCGTCACGCTGCTGGGCAGCAGCATCATCGTCCACATCATCCAGTGCGCCATCGCCGCCACCTCGCTGGACCACCGAGACGCCAACTGCAGCGTGATGAAGTTCGTGCGCGACCTGATCCACACGGGCGTCTCCAACGACGTGAGTGACCGCCGGGCCGCCGCCGCCGCCGCCGCTCCCGCCCTCACCCCTCGCTAACCCCGCCCCCCCCCTGTGATTGGTCGAGCAGCACGAGGACGACTTTGAGCTGAGGAAGCGCCTGATTGGTCAGGCCATGGAGCAGCACGGCCAGCAGCTGGTCACTCAGCTGATGCACTCGTGCTGCTTCTGCCTGCCGCCGTACACGCTGCCCGACGTGGCCGAGGTGCTGTGGGAGGTCATGATGTTCAACCGGCCCGTGAGTGCGCCAGTCGCCGAGTAACTGTCGCCACGGCGATCTGCTCCTCACGCGGTGACCTTTGACCCCCACCCCCCCCTTTTCCAGACGTTTTGCCGCTGGCTAGAAAACGCGCTGAAAGGTTTACCGAAGGAGACGTCCGGAGGCGCCGTCACCGTCACTCACAAGCAGCTGACGGACTTCCACAAGCAGGTCACCAGGTGAGGCGTTCGCCGGCGGCGGCGGCGAGCCGCACCTGGATGGTGGCGGCGGCGGCGGCGGGCCGTGTCGGGACTCGCCCGCCCGAAGGTGGAACGCAGACCGACTGCAGTTCACCGCCGGCGAGTTCAGACTCGCCCTGAGAGGCGGCGAGCGGCGGCGTTGGCGCCGTGGCGTGGGCGCCGTGGCGTGGGCGCCGTGGCGTGGGCGTGTCTGACTGCTGTTGTCTGGTTTCCAGTGCGGAGGAGTGTAAACAGGTGTGCTGGGCCATCAGAGAGTTCACCAGACTGTTCCGATAGCTGCAGCCTTCGACGACACCAGGTGAGGCCGGGACCCCGCCCCCCCAACGCGCACGCCCTCGTGTGGTCGGTCGCCATGGTGACGCCGGGCTCTCCCCTCCCTCCCCCTTCCCGCAGGTTCCATGTTGGGCTGAGCGGCGCTGGGAGGTGACGCCTGCAGACGACGCGGAGGGACGAAGGCGCCGACGTTTGAGGGACTTTGAATGTGAATCAGGACGAATCGCTCCGACGGACTGACGAGGGAGGACCGACTCCCCCGACCCCCCCCCGGCCGCCGCCGCCGCCACCGCCTCACCGCCGCCCCCCTGGCCTCACCTGCAGCAGGTGGCGGGGGGGCGGGGCGGGCGGGGGCGGGCCCGGCAGGTGGGCGGGGTCTGGACTGGTTTGAATGGCGGCGGATTGGGAGGACGTGCCTGGTCAACAGTTTTTAAAGAATCTTTATTTTTGATGTTTTTTGTCCGTGCCATAAACGCGCCAGAAGATTTCCCATGATGCTTCTGGCGGAGCGGCGGCCTGGACCATGCTGGAGGAAGTGGCGTCACCTTTGACCTTTTAAACTTTGGCTGAATTTTAGTTGTTTATTCACAAAGTGAGACAGAGTGAACTCTGGGTAATGAGGCGGAGAGACTGACACCATGACATCATCAGTGATGTAGCCTTGTTGTAAACAATAAACAAACGGCTAAAACAACAACGCCGTCCGTCTCTACGTCAAGCGTCCGCGACGGGCTCGGCGGCGCCGCCGCCCCCCCCCCTTGGAGCTCAGATGGCGGCAGCCTTCAAAATAAAAGCGAGTGTCGGTGGGCTGCTGTCGCTGCCCCAAAGCGTTGGGAGGCGTGACGCCATCTTGGTTGACCTGCGGCGCCGCGGGAGGGAAGAGACCGTTGGCCCTGGTTTTTTGAGACAAAGTGACGAGCTTTTATTTTGGCGGTGCAGGAAACGACCAGCGGGTGTCGGAATACTGAAGCGGCTTTTATTGAAATCTGACGAGTTGCGGGAGACGTCCAGGGAGGAAGATGCTCTATAGGCAGGACGTTCAGAGGGGGGAAGACGGCGAGAAGAGTTCCGAGTAACTGAGGCGGAAACAGGAGTTTAAGGGGGAGGGAGAGGCAGCGGCGCCGCAGCTCGCCGCTCTGGGGGCGGGGCCCTCAGGCCAGGCTGGGGGTCCAGGGCCCCTGGATGTGCTGGCTCTGCAGCAGCCGCTGCAGCTCCTTGAACTGCTCCACCGTCTGGTCCTTGACATCCGGGTTGGAGATCTGCAGCCGGATGCTGTCCGTGGACCAGCTCAGCTCCCCCGAGAACATCTCCGTCAGGATCCGGGCCACCACGGGGACCACCTGAGGAGGGGAAAGGGGGGGGGGGGGGCGGAGCAACGCAGCGAGACTGAGAAAGGGGGCGTGGCGCCCGGAGGACGGCGTGCGGACCTTCCTGACCTGCACCATGATCAGCTTCTTCTCTTTGGGCTTCTTGTCGGGCCAGTCCTCGCCGAAGCAGAAGCAGATCTCGAAGGGGGGCGGGCCCGGCGCCTCCCCCCTCTGGAACAGGATCAGCTCTGCGGACGCAGGACCAGGTCAGAGCGGCGGCGGGCGGCGAGCGGCGGGCGGCGAGCGGACGGAAGCGGCGACCCGTCGGGGACGGCACCTTGCAGGAAGTGGTTGAGGCTGAACACCTTGACCTTCTTCTCGCGCTCCAGGGGGTTGGGCGGGCCCTGCTCGGGCACGCCGGGCCCCGACCAGAACACCTTGCACTGGCAGAGGCGCACGGCGTAGATGTCCTGCTCCCAGATCTCCAGGATCAGGCCGCGGTCCATCACGTCCAGCAGCGCGTCCGTGTAGAAGCGCTGCTTCTGGTTCTGGATCTCGGCCGTCCCCGGGAAGCGCACCTGCTGCAGCGTGACCGGCCCGAACAGGTCCACCTGCTCGGGCGTGGCCTCCAGGTGGCCGAAGTACAGCCGGCAGCCCTGCGGGTTGCTGACGGTCAGCACGCCGGCGCCGCGCCCTCGGTACTGGAACTTCAGGTCCAGATCCGTCACTACGGCGACGGGAGGAGACGCCTTTCAGAGCACTGGCGGCATCGCGGCCTTATTGGGCCAAAAACTCGCAATATCCAAAGGAGCGTCTGGCTCCGCCCACTTTCGCAGCGTTTCTATTCGCAGCCAGTGAAACGTTAGCTCGCGCTAAACTTAGCCCTGCTGACACGCGTAACGTGAACACGCAACACGCGGCTGCGACGGACTCTCTCTCCTGGCTTCAGCGCCACTCGGCGGAGGGGGGAGGGGCTAAACATGGCGGCGCACTTACGGGGGACGCTGCTCAGCAGGTCGTACTTGCAGGGCTGCTGGTCGTGGGCGTCGGCCTGCGTCCGGGCGCCGCCCACGCTGCTGGTCTCCATGCTGTCCGCTGCCGGCGGCAGCGCGTTCAGGTCCGGGAGTCCCACGGGGGGGACGAAGGCCCCCGGGTCCGCCATGGGGCCGCGAGCCGGGAGGTCAGGGGTCGGCTGGAGCAGCCGGTCGGCGAACGCGAACGGACCCGCGTCCGAGAGGGGCTGGAAGGGCGCGAAGGAGGCGGAGTCGCCGATCCTGGGGTCTGACGGGACACGACATCACGGGGTCAGGTCCCTCGGGCGGCGCGTTTCCGCGGCGACGGGCGCGGCGCGGCCACTTACTGATGGTGAGGCGCATCAGCTGCGGCATCTGGGGGCACAAGGGAGAGTTTGAGTCGCCGGCAGACAGGAAGCGAAGCTGCGACGCCGGCGGCGACTCACCTCGTCGTCGTCGTCGTCCTCGCCGCCGTCTGAAAGGAGAAACGGTGGGAAGGGGTTGGAACGCCTCCCCTCTCTCTCTCTCTCTCTCGCCACATCGCTCGCTCGCTCACCTGCGTTCCCGGGCTGCTCGCACACCTCGTAGATCTTGTAGGGCTGGACGGGCGTCTCTTTGGTGCCGTCGTACTTCAGCTGGAACTCGCGGCTCTTGTTGAGGGCGCAGCGCAGGTTGGCCTTCCACTTGGCCGGGTCGGGCTCGTCCACGCCTTCCTGGTACTTGCCCGTCTCCAGAGCCCAGGCCTGGGGACAGGAAGGGGGGGGGAGGGGGCGGGGACAGGACAGGGACGCCACGGCGCCGTCAGACGGGCGCTGAGTTAGCCCCGCCCCCCTGCCGTTGTTTCAAGCGGAAGCGGCGGCGCCCGTTTCCTGCGTGGGATTGGAGGCTGAAGAGGAAGCGGTAAAGAGGAACCGAGCCGAGCGCAGAGAAGCGAAACCTCGCCGACAGGAGGAAGCCGGCCGGCCGCCGCCGCCACACGAGGAGGAGGAGGAGGAGGAGGCGCCGGACGCTTCCTCCGCAGGTGGAGCCGCCAGGTCTGAGGAGGTCAGAGGTCAGAGGTCGGCGGTGGGGCGCACCTTGAAGATGGTGTTCTCCTCGTCCGACGTGGGCGTGTGCCGCGTGGCGTGTTTCCAGGGGATCTGGAAGAGCCGCTGCTCGGGGCCGAGCCACTGCAGGCCCGGGTAGCGCCCGCCGTCCACCTGCGCCAGCAGCCAGGGCTTCAGCCGCACCCGCCGGGGCTGCACGCTCATGGCCCTGGCACGCGCACGCACACACGCACGCACACACGCGCGCGCACGCACAGCCTCCCATCAGCGCCCCTTCTCACCGCTCGTTTGGTTTCCTGTTTTAACTTGAAGTCCGATCCGGATCCGGATCACTCACCTGCTCCTGGTGGGAACCTGGTTCCTAGTTCCTGGTTCTTGGCTCCGTGACACGTTCGGCCGCCTTTCAGAGCCGGGCGGCTTCTCAGTGACGTCACGAATAAACAAGCAAGCAAACAAACAAACAAGCGCCGTCGCGCGGACAGAGGCTCGTGCTGCTCGCTGTTTCCGACTCACTTCGGGTGTTTTTTTTCTGAAGTGAAACTCAGTCGAAAAAAACTGTTTCCTGTCAAAGTTTTACTTGTTAACAAAATAAAAGCCTTGTTTTGGTTTGTTTGGTTTCACCACATTCGACTCACTTGTGATCATGTGGTTCTGGAAGCTCATCAGTAAAGTTTAAAAGTTCATTTGGACACAAACAACGTTTTATTTTGAAAACTTTCTTTTCACGCTTGAAGTTACGCCAGCACAGGCTTTTATTTGCGAGGTCTGCAGGTAGTTTCCGGTCCGTTCCGGAAAGCTGGCGGGACACCTGGCTGCTGCCGCGGATGGAGGCGCTGCACCGCCACCCCGCCCACCGAACCCGCCCCGCGCCCCGCACATCCGGTCCTCACGGCGTCAACACGGCAGGTAAGCAACCTGTGACGTCAGCGGACGGGTCAGGTGAGGGCTCAGGTTCGCGTTCAGGTGTGTTTTGGTCTCAAACCTTTAAACGCGTTTAACTTGCGCCTCTGATAAACTTCTGCGTGTAAATCAGCAGCAGTGCGTCACTTCCGCAAGATATGGCGATAACTACGACTACTACTACTACTACTTCTACTTTTACTACTACTACTACTGATATCAGCAGGACTACTTGGTCCCGAGTCTTCTCTTCAGCCCCCGTTTGTGGGATCTGCTACCATCTAGCGGTCGTTTTGTGAACTTTTCAGAATAAAATCCCTGCATCAAAGAGATGCTTTTATTTATGGGTCATTGTTGATCAGCAGCATTTAGACTTTTCATGTAAACACAAACAACAACAAAAATAGAACATTTTGATTGGTTGAGAAGTCGCTGTGCTCTCATTGGCTGGCAGGCTGCGCTCTGATTGGCCGGTGACTCATTTTTGGTCCTGCGCTCCGACTGGCTGGTTGGTCTGCTTGCTACTTTGCGCCGCGATTGGCTGTTGAATCGGTTTGGTGTCCTGCTCCGCGATTGGCTGGAGGACGGACGACGGCAGGGTCCTCCCCGGTCCCTCCGTGTCCTCTGATTGGCCCTTTTTCGCGTCCTTGCTTTTCTGTGAGGTCACAGAGTTTGCGTCTGTGATGTCATCACCGTAGCAACCTGGGGACTCTCCGGTGGGCGGGTCGCTGGGTTGCGGCGCCATCACGATCTCCCAGGTGTGGCCCGTGCCGGCGGGCTTCTCCACCACGCTGAACAGCTCGGTCTGGAACCTGCAGAGGCCGGCGGCGGGGTCGGCGAGCTCCGCGGGCGCCGTCGGGGGCGGGCGCTGCGACAGCCGGCGGGTGTAGAGCCCCGGCGGGCCGTGGAAGCTGTCGGTCTGCGAGGACTCGTACTGGCGGCAGAACGCCAGGTTGTACGCCGCCTCGTCCAGGAAGATGGGCGGGCTGGAGTTGACCTGCGGGTCACAGAGGCGTCAGGAGGGCGCGGGGGAGGCGGGCGCCAACCGTCCGATCACCGACCACGACACACGACAGCGAGAACCCCCAAAGAGTTCGGACGGCGCGTCACGAGACGGAACCAAAGGTTGGTCTGAAGGTCCGAACCGGAGCTTAAAGTGGAACCGCCGGGGACGCCGCGTCCCTCAGCGAACGGGCGCCAATCGTGCGACGCACCGTCCCAACTTCAGTGGAAACAGAAGCACCACAGAAAGACACGAAACTCAGGGAGGCGATTTGACGGAGCGTCTTTGAACTCACCGCCTGAGACCACAGTAACCTCTGCGGGGAGGGAGACGCGTTTTATCGTTCAACATGGACACTTATTTGGCTCTTATTGTGAAAATCTGAGGTCAGGAGGAAGGGCTGGCGTTGCGTACCACGCTGGACTGTTTCCTGGCCCCCGCGGCGTCCTCGGCCTCCGGCAGGCGTCCCCGCCGCACGGTCCGGAGCAGCAGGAAGAGGACGGCGGACAGGAAGACCACCAGCATCATGAGCGCGATCCCTCCGGCCAGGTGGCTGTCCACGTGTCCCAGCAGCTGCTGGTCCGCGAACGCACCACGAGGGACTGGGGACACAGGGGGTCAGTGAACGCACCGTGAGCGCGGACCGCCGCCGTCCACGGGGGGGGGGGGCGTCCTCACCTGCCTGTCCTCTCAGCAGGACTTCGATGTCCACCGACGCTGCAGCTTCCTCTCCTGATTCTTCATCTCTGGCAACAACCTGCAGAGTAAACAACAACAACAACAACAGTCGGTAAACGTCACATCACTCGTGTGTTTGTTGTTTACGAGTTGTGACTCTTCTTGTTGTCTGTTGGTGGTCCCCCCCCCCCTTCTTACACAAGTGGTTTCACACTGAGGGACCTTTTAGGCCCCGCCCTCCCGCTGCGTCTGCTCTCTGACATCGCTTCCACCTGAGCGGACCGCCACACCTGAACGCCTCGCGGCGACGCGGGCGCCCGGCTTCCCGCGGCGGCGGCGGCGGCGGTGGCGCCTCCTTTCCCGGCTCACCTGCAGGATGTGTCGGTCGAAGGCGCGCAGTCGGTCGGTGCGGGCGATCAGAACGCCGTCCTGGGTGACTTGGTACAGTCCGGACGGCGGCCGGAGGGCGTAGCGGACGTTGGGGTTGCGGCCCTGCGATGGGACAGCGTCAGCGGGCGCGGCCGACAGGTGGGTGCGTGCGGCGCGGCGAGCGCGGCGAGCGCGAGGCCTTACGTCAGAGAAGTCGCGGTCCGACGCCTGCAGCTGCAGCACCTGGTTCCCGTAGGTGGAGACGATGGAGGCGGGGCTTGAGCTGTGGACCAGGAAGCCTTTGAAGGTGGTCCTGTTGAAGGCGGGCGGGAAGGCGTTCTCGTACAGAACGCGCACCACGACCGAGGCCACGCTGTACTTCAGCCTGTCGTCCGCCTGCGACACCTGCACGGCAGAGGGGCGGCCAATCAGGAAGCGGCTCAGCTCAGTTCCTGGGGAACAGGAAGTGCTGTTACCATGACGCTCAGGCTGAAGTTTCGCGTCTGGCGGAGGTCGCTGGCGGCGCGAGTCAACGTGATGTCGCCGGTGTGGTTGTCCATCACGAACCTGCCGCCGTCGTCTCCTGTGGAGGGAAACGCACACACACACACACACACACACACACACACACACTGAGCACACCGAACACACCTGAGAACAGCTCGACGCTCCGAGTTAACCTTTGACCTGAGAGAATCGTGTAGATCAGCGGCGAGTCGATCCCGCGGTCTCCGTCCTGCGCTCTGATTGGACCGGGAGAGAACTCCAGAACCACGTCCTGAAACAGGAAGTAGACACCAACTCAGGTGTGTTCCGGCCGCGTCAGGCGCTGAGCCGCTGCGTCAGGCGCGTACCTGGTGCCTGTGGGTGATGTTGGTGCTGTAGGTGGGGTTCGTGCAGACAGGAAGTCCCGGCATCAGAGGCGCGCAGGGCAGGAAGTGCGGGTACTGGTCGTCGCCGTCGCTGACGTCGATGCTGAGAAGAGCCGACGCGTTGAACTTCTCCGCCGTGTTGGACTCCTGTCGGGGGGGGGAAACGCGGCGTGTTGTCCTCGGAGCGGCGGATTGGCGGCGGCGGCGCTCGGGGGGCGGAGCCTCACCTGGGCCCACAGGAGCAGCTGCAGGTGGGGTTTTGTCTCGTAGTCCAGCGGTCTGTTCAGGACCACGTTGCCGCTGCTGGGCAGGTCGATCCGGAAGAAGTCTGCGTCCGGCTGGAAGGGACAGGTGGACAGGTGGACGGGGGGACGGGTGGACAGGTGCTCACGCAGGTGCTCGTCACGCCAGTGTCTTACTGAGGACTCGTCGATGATGTAGCTGATGCTGTCTCTGTCCGCGTCCAACGCCTTCACCGAGAACACCACGGAGTCCACCGCCGCCAGCTGCAAACACACACAGCTGCGAGCGTCACGCCGCGGCGGGGGCGTGTCCCGCGGCGCGCGGGGCGTGTCGGCGTCTCACCTCGTTGATGGTGAACGGCCGGACGGTCTCCGGCAGGAAGGCGGGCGCGTTGTCGTTCTGGTTCAGGATCTCCACCAGCACCCGGTAGTGACCCTGGACCAGGTCACGGGACTGCGGTCAGCTCGGCACCCGCGGGTGTCGCGGCGCGGGTCGGGTGACCTACCTGCATGACGTCGTCCTCGTAGCAGGTCAGCTCGGCGATCAGCACCAAGGCCAGCGCCTGGCGGACAAAAACACACCTGTGAGGGTTCGGCGAGGGCGCGGAGGGGCGTGGCGCGGGCGCGGCGCCGCGTGCTCCGGGTGTGTGTCGGCTTCGTGTCGCCGTACCTCCCGGTCGAGGACTCTGGATGCCGACGTGTTGAGCCGGATGCTCCGCCCCTCCAGGTAGAACCAGTCGGCGTCCTGCCCGGTCAGACAGAGGCGGATGGCGCCGGCGGCGGGGTCGGCGCCGATGACGATGTCGGCGACGAAGTGACCCGCCGGACTGTTTTCCGGCACGGAGGCGAAGATGTCGGCGCCGCCCAGACACAGACTGGCTGCGAGGACACGCGCGGGTCAGAGCGCGTCCACACGAACGCCGGCGACCAGCGACACAACGGAACCGTCTCACCTGCGGCGGCGTGGTAAGAGAGCCGGAGCGCCGCCTGCCACAGCAGCAGCGGCAGCCTGCAGGGCCGCAACATCCTCCACCTGTCGGGGGGGGGGGGGGCACAGACACAGGGTGAGGGTTCGCCGTCACCATGCCGACCGCAGAGAACCGGGCGGGACGGTTCTCTGCGGTCTTGAGGAGATCAAGAACTGATCCAGCGGGATCAGATTTTAGCGGAGCCCGTCGCCATGGCGATGGGCCGGACTTTCCCTCATTGGAGGCGTAATTCACCAAAGTCCTTCGGAGCGCCGCCCACGCGTGTTCCTGTTCAGATTTGTCGAGTCTTTAATGAGTCCGAGCAGATTTTTAATCACGTCGGAACAAAGACCAGAATAACTCCCAGGGCAGACTGTTGTTGTTGTTGTTGTTGTTGTTGTTGTTGTCCTGAGGCGGAGACACACAGAGGTCACCTCGCTGTGACCTCACGGCAACAAAACAAACACACAGCAGCGGTCAGGCTGCGTTCCAGAGCGAGCGGGCGAACTCTGGGAACACGCAGGCGGCGGCGGCGGCGGCGGCTCGTCTGTCCAGCAGGTGGCGCCAACGTTCAGGCCACTTGAGGGCGTCATAATCTGATGTCCGGGTCAAAGTCACGCCGCAGCTCCAGCTGCAGATTAACAAGTCAGAGAAGAAGAAGAAGAAGAAGAAGAAGGAGGAGGAGAAGGAAGAGGAGGAGGAGGAGGAGGAGGAGGAGAAGGAGAAGAAGGAAAAGAAGAAGAAGGAGGAGAAGGAGAAGAAAAAGAAGAAGAAGAAGAGGAGGAGGAGAAGGAAGAGGAGGAGGAGAAGGAGAAGAGGAGGAGAAGAAGAAGGAGGAGAAGGAGGAGAAGAAGAGGAGGAGAAGGAGGAGGAGAAGGAGAAGAAGAAGAAGGAGGAGGAGGAGGAGGAGGAGGGCGAGAAGGAGGAGAAGGAGAAGAAGAAGAAAAAGAAGGAGGAGGAGGAGGAGGAAGAGGAGGAGGAGGAGGAGGAGAAGGAGGAGAAGAAGAAGAAGAAGAAGAAGAAGAAGAACAGACAGGCCGAGCGATCACACAGAAGACGCTCCTTTATCTCCGTGATGGAGAAGGTTCAGATGTGACGAGATCCAAGCGTTCGCAGCTGTTCGACAGATAGGAAGAGCACAACCAACGTGTAGCTGGAGCCTCTGGGTACTTTTGGGCAGCGGTAAATACTGCAGTAACTCGGACAGTAACTACGCCAGTAACCAAGTACAGTTTGGAGATAGCACTGTAACGAGCACACTTTGTGACAAACAAACAAACAAACAAACAAACAAACAAACAAAGCCTTCCTCCCACTGAGGCTCATCTTCCTCACTCACCTGCCGAGCAGCGTCCTCCCCCTCGCTCCCCTCTCTCCCCCCCCCTCTCTCTCTCTCTCTCTCTCTCTCTCTCTCTCTCTCTCCGGTGGGCTTCGGTCGCCCGCTGTCTCTCGCCCCTCTGCTCGTCACTCCTTCATGTGTTCATCATGTGTTCATTTTCCAGCCGCTGATCCGTTTCGTCCTCGCCGACCGAAGGCGGCCGGCTGCTGGCCGGCTGCTCGCTGGCCGTCCGTGTGCGAGGTGTGCTAACGCCGTGTGTGTGTGTGTGTGTGTGTGTGTGTGTGTGTGTGTGTGTGTCACAGTGTGAGAGGGAGCATTAGAGGGCTTACAGCATTAATGAGCAGGATAAGTAGGCCAGCGTGCTGCAGGACTTTAAACCGGCAGCGGCTTGTTAGTTCCACCTGCTGCTGCTGGAGAGTACAGGGAACCACACACACACACACACGCACACACACACACACATACGCACACACACAGGTCCAGGTCCAGGTCCAGGTCCGTCCCACGGGTCCAGGTGTGTCCCTCGGGTGTTTGGTGTCGGTGCAGATTTGAGACGTCCCACCGTTTGATCCTGGGCTCTGATTAACCAGCTCACGGCAGCACCAGGAACCACTAATGAGGGCCGATCTGAAGCAGAGGGACGGTCATGTGACGGCCCCGCGGGGGCGTCGGCCATTCTTCTTCTTCTTCTTCGGTGGTGGTTCCGTCCACGTGGGTCAATGAGGCGCAACTTCCTCGTCATCATCAGGCTGGAAACTACCTGCTGAACACACTCAGGTGTGAATCCTGCCATCAAACACTCCCCATGATTAAACACACACACACACACACACACACACACACACACACACACACACACACACACACACACACACACACACACA
>JASSRZ010000032.1:718855-731644 GCA_032164315.1 Malacoctenus gilli | reverse complement strand
CCTCTTCCTGCTCTTACTGCTCCTCCTCCTCCTCCTCTTCCTCGTCCTCGTCCTCCTCCTCTTCCTCCTCCTCCTCCTCCTCCTCCTCCTCCTCCTCCTCCTCCTTCTGCTCTTCCTCCTCCACCTCCTCCTTCTCTTTCTCCTCCTCCTCCTGCTCTTCCTCCTTCTCCTCCTCTTCCTCCTTCTCCTCCTCCTGCTCTTCCTCCTCCACCTCCTCCTCCTCTTCCTGCTCTTACTGCTCCTCCTCCTCTTCCTCTTCCTCCTCCCCCTCCTCCTGCTCCTCCTCCTCCTCCTCCTCCTCCTTATTCTCCTGCTCCAGCTCCCTCCTGCTCCTCCTCCTCTTCCTCCTCCTTCTCCACCTCCTCCTCTTTCTCCTCCTCCACCTCCTCCTCTTCCTCCTCCACCTCCTGCTCCTCCTCAGATTCCAAGACCTCACACGCCTGTGAGGAGCGACTGTAGCTATTTGTGGACTGATAATGATGTTTCCTCACCGCGAGGAGCCGCGCTGGAGGAACTTTGAGGAGGTGTCAGCACCAAAGGAGGAACTGTGAGGAGGTGTGAGGAGGTGTGAGGAGGTGGGGTTGAGTTCCACACGTCGGACCAAAATAACCCGTCCCTCCGGCGTCTCCCGTGTCGGCGTCAGGAACTGGTGGGCCGTTTGAACTGGTCGAAGCTTTGACTTTATTTGCGTCCAGTTTGTTTCAGCTACATTTCATCACCGTCACGTCACAGAAACACGCCGGAATCGCCGCCGTCCGAATCGACGGCGACCGAATCGACGGCGTCCGAATCGACGGCATCTTCACGCCGTCACACGAACAACAACAACTCGTCGTCACGCCATCCACGTAGAAAACGACCCGACTAATCCGACACGCGGCTAAAACACGTCACCACGAAGCACTGGATACCGACCGACAGCCACGCTCCTCCACGCCCGCTTCCTGCTTCCTGCCCGCCTCAGCCTTTCAAAATAAGAGTCCCGGTCCCAGAGATGAGCGGCCGCTCACGTGCGGCAGCAGAGCAGCTTGTGAAAGACGCCCCTGAACTCGGCGTTGAAGGCCGTGTAGATGACGGGGTTGACGGCGCTGTTGACGTAGCCGAGCCACGTCACCACGGAGACGAGCGTGGGCCCGATGTCGCAGGAGCGGCACCACACTTTGGTGACGTGGACCACGAAGAACGGCGTCCAGCAGGCCAGGAACACACCTGGGACACACAGAGGGGCTTTTATTTTGACGGTCCGCCGCGAACAGACCCATCCAATCGAGCGCAGATCTGAGATCGGCGCTCCCGCTGACCTCCTGGGCCGCCCTTTGAACTCCGCCCCGTCTGGCCACGCCCACGCGCCCAGGAGGAGGCTCCGCCTCAGACCCGGCTGCACCGGCGGTCCTGGTACTCACCCACCACGACGGGCAGCACCTTCATGGCCTTGCGCTCGCGCCCGCTGACCCGGCTGCTCTTGCTGTTTCTCCGCCCCCTTTTGGCGTCTTTGCTCCTCACGCCGTTCTGCCGCCGGCTGTCTCCGCCCCTCATGTCGGTGACCTCGCCGTCCGACACGCTGTCCATCTGCGTCGTCATGGGGTCGCTCTCCGCTGCCGCCGCGCCCTCGTCCTGGTGCTCCTCCGTCACGGGCGTGGCGGTGGGCGTCGCCGCGGAGACGGCGGACGGCGACGCGGGGCTGAGCCCGGCGGGCGCCGCGTAGGCGACCTTCTCCCGCCCCCCCGCCGTGGACGCTTTGGCGTGGCGCAGCGCCGAGCTCAGGCGCAGGGACAGAGCGCGGCGAGCCGTCCGGCCCGGCCGGGCCCGGCCGCGCCCGCTCCAGCGCCGCAGGCCGCGAAACATCCAGTAGTACAGGAAGAGCATGACGGGGCACGGCACGAAGAAGGAGCACACCGACGAGTACACCACGAAGCGCTCGTCCTCCAGCCGGCACACGCTGGGGTCGCGACCCGGCACGCGGTTCAGCCCGAAGATCACCGGGCTCGCCACCACCAGCGACAGCAGCCAGGTGGCGGCGATGAGCGCCAGCTGGCGGACGCTGAACTGGTTGCGGTTGTACTTCAGCGGGACCACCACGGCGATGTACCTGCGGGACGCAGCGCAGGTGAGGAGGCGGGGACGGCTGCTGCCGCCGCCGCCGCCCAGGTGGGCGTGCTGCGCGTGGCGGAGGACGGGACGCTCACCTGTCCACGCTGATGGCGCACAGGTTGAGGATGGAGGCGGTGCACAGCATCACGTCCATGGTCATCAGGGCGTCGCAGACGGACGTGCTGAGGGTCCAGACCCCCCCGAGGAACTGGGCGGAGACACAGACGGCACACCTGGACTCTCGGGTCCCGACAGCCGTCGGGCGGCGTCGCCTGCCGGGACCTCCCTCCCTCCCTCCCTCCGGAAGGTCCCGGCAGGCGACGCTCCGCCTGAGGCGCCGTACGTACCTCCGAGTAGACGAAGAGCGGCAGCACGAGCACGGCGAGCAGCAGGTCGGCCACCGCCAGGCTGATGATGAAGTAGTTGGTGGCGGTCTTGAGCGAGCGCTCGGTGAGCACGCTCAGACACACCAGCACGTTTCCCAGGATGATGACGAGGATGAGCGGCACGCCGAAGAGCAGCGCCGGGTAGTTGTAGGCCGTCGGCTCCGCCTCCCCCGCCGCCGCCGTGCCGGGCGTCACGTTGTCCATGATGGAGGCCCCGAACGCAGCCGCCGGGCGCCACTCAACATCTGCAAGCGACAGCAGAGCACTGGAGTACTCGCAGGAGGACTCAGAGTAATCACAGTACTTGCAGTACTGTAGTACTGTCGCGCGGCCTCACCCTGCTGCCGCCGTTCTCCGGCCGTCCGCTCGCCGAGTCTCTCCCGCCGGCGGTGGTCCTGCGTCAGCGTCGGGTCTCCTGGGGGTCTGAACTCAGTGATACAGAAACCACAAAGAAGTACAAGAAGTTTTGTGAGTATTTGCAACTCGTTACTTTACTCGTTTTCAGTCGGTTACTTTGTAAAGTCGGTACTTCCTGAGCGGGAGTACTTCGTTACTGTCTGGTTCCGGTGACGATGAGTGGCAGCAGCGTTTCCTGCGAGCTTGGTTCTCTGAGTGCTGTTGTGCAGGTGTGTGTGTGTGTGTGTGTGTGTGTGTGTGTGTGTGTGTGTGTGTGTGTGTGTGTGTGTGTGCGCGCTGCCTCTGCTCTGATGGACGATGGGGCCCAGCTGTCATTTTGTCTGAACAGCTGCAGACGTCCTGATGATAAATGACCCAATCAGGAGGATTGTTGCGCCCGCTGTGTGCCGCGGCGGCGGCGGCGGCAGCGGCGGCGGCGCTGAATCGCCGCCTGATGGCGTGCGGCGCGCTCGCCGTTACGCAAGGAGCCGCGCGTTGTTTTCTTTCCCTTCAAATTAAATGTCAGACGTATTGTTCGGTGAGTGTTTCCTCCCAGACCCAATCACACCGCGGAGCTGCTCTCATCCTGCCACGCTCGCCGTTACCATGGCGCCCGCATCACATGTAAACACACACACACACACAAACCTGCCTGCTCATTAACAGAGCGAAACTCTTTTAACCTCCACATCGTCCATAAACGGCTGTTTCCATGACAACCGAACTCACACGTCTCTTGGACGGAGTTCCTTCGCTGCTTTACTCCCAAGTGACTCGCGGTGAAACACGGAGAGGGTGTTCGCAGCTGTTCGAGAGGTATGAAGACGAGAACTTGAGGAGAGAACGGAAGAAACTGGCGGCTGAGACGTCGCGGGACGCGATGAGGACACGCGGAGGGACAGTACCGGGTACTGCGACACGGAACGAGTAACTTGAAGAAGTAACTTGTAACTCGGCGGCCGGTCTGAGCGCCGGCTTTGTCCGTCGATCTCCAAACGGCGAGGAGGCGGACGCCATGGCAACGGACCCGAAGATGATTACCTTGGCGTGATGTCTACGAGTTAATCAGAGCGTGTCACTTTGGAGGAGGACGGCTGCCTGAGGGGGCGGAGCCTCCCGCTCGGGCCGCGCGGCGCCGCCGCGATGCTCGTGCGTCCGCAGCTGCAGGTGGCGCTCGGCTCGGGACGCCGCGGTGAGGTCACCAGGCGATGACCGACTCGTTTATGACGCTGGCGGCCCACAGCTGGTCACCGGTAATCCGTCGGCGATAATCCACATCTGGACCGAGGTGAGCGCTGGGTTTTCAAAATAAAGGTCTCATGAAGGGGATGATCTGGATCCTTTCGGAGCCTTCGGTTCTCGGAGGGACTCTTTTAGAGGATGTTCCTCCTCTGGTGTTGGTGGGCGGGGCTTGCGTCACGTGATTCCTGGCATCGCCGGGAGAGTTTGTCGGCGTGACGTTTTGGGATCAGCCTCAGCTTTTGCGCGTTTCACGTCCTCTCAGCTGATGTGAAAGCGTTGGCGTCGGCGCCTCCAAAAGGCTCCGCCCCCTTTTAGCTTAGCGTTATTTTTGGCGAGACGTTCAGGAGCATCAGGTGGAGAGAAACTCCCGCAGGTGTGAAGTGAGGCGAGACGCAGCTGCAGATGAAAAAGCCTCCTGTCTGAGTTCCAGCCGTTTCATTCGGACCTGAACGCAGCTGACCTGAGATCGGTCTGTGGCCGTCTGCAGGTCTGGACCCGTTTCTGCTGCTTTTCACAATAAAAGCTTCTGCTGCTGCTGCTGCTGAGCCGCAGCCTCAGCGAGCGCTGCGGCTCAGCAGCCGTTCACACGTTTCCCCGGCGCTGAAATCAAACTTCAGCCGTTAAAAAAAGGCGAGAAAAGGTTCCGACGTACCGTTTGGAGACGAAGGCGCCGCCGCGTCCTCGCTTCCTCCTGCGGGTTGGCTTGATTTATCCACAGAGATCTCCAGGTTTGCGCGTCCTTCGTCCTCACAGGACTGAACTCCAGCTCCTCTTCCTCCTCCAGTTTTCCAGCAGCTTCTCCTCCTCCTTTTGTTCCTCCTCTCGTACCCTCCTCCTCCTCCTCCTCTTCCTCCTCCTCCTCCTCTTCTTCTTCTGCTCTCAAACTTTTTTCTCCTCGTCTATAAAAAGATTCAACATCTGAACGCCGTCACCTCCCCCCTCCTCCCCTCCTCCTCCTCCCCCCTCTCTCTTGCTGCTCTGTGATTGGCTGACACTCCGCGGTGATGCACAGCCTCCTCTCTGGCAGTGAGAACCTGCCAGGCAGAACTGAGGGAGTGAAAACACCTTTGACACCTGCTGATGCCACCATGGTGTCGCCCTCTGGTGGCTGTAGTGGCTACAGGCGCTGAGAGCTGAGTGCCCGTAGAGCATCTTCCTCCCTCTGCTGGATGTCGTCGGACATCTTCATTCATCAGGTCACTCAAGCACTTTATTTTGAAACTTTGTCCCTTCACCTGGAATCCGGTCAGCTTGCAGGAGGACGCCGGGGACGGACGTGTCCTCGGGACGCGCCCGCTTGACCCCGCCCCTCTCCGGATGCAGCTCGCCGCCCCCCCGTGGTGGTTCCAGGTGAACCTGGTGACTCGGCGGCTGAATCACCGAGTCCCCTGGGCTCTGTCCTTCCGTCCTCTGCCGTCTCCGGAGGACGGACGGAGCCCGGGGGACCCCCGAGTCCGCGGAGGTTCCGAGGGCTCTGCTGGGGGTCTCGTGGGAGTGAACTGCGAGCGGACGTGCTGGGAGACGGCGGCGGCGGCGGCAGCGGCGGCGCAACATGTTAGTGTGACATGTGAGCTCCATAATGAGCATGAACGCTGCACATGTTAATTAGCTGAGCTTGATTAACATCAGAGAGAAGCAGCGCCGCTCTTTTATCCTCACGTATGTTCACTGCATTATTCATCACACACACACACACACACACACACACACACACACACCATTCAGTCCTCGGTGTTCCATGAAAAGGGACCTTGGTTTCTGGACTTTGACCAGGGTCTGGGCCAGAACCAGAACCAGGACCTGGACCTGGACCTGGCCCAGGTGTGTCAGAGCACCTGAGAGGCTGCAGGACTCACGGAGTGAGTGATGGAGGGAGCCCAGAGTGAGGAGGAGGAGGAGGAGGAGGAGGAGCTCCTCCTCCCGCTGAGTGCTGGAGGAGGTGTGAGGACATCAGTGGTCACGTGACTTTCCATTTATACTGCGAGAACAAAGAGCGGCTTCACGGCGCCGAGCGTCCTCGCAGACACTCGGCTCTTCGTCCTCCCTCTCAGCTCGTCTTCGTCGGCCCGCCGTGTTTCACGGTAAACAGGCGGGGAGGCGGCGAGCGCCGCCGTCGCCGCCGCCAACCGGCCTCATAAACCGTCACCTCGCGGCCAACAGTCAGCCTAAGTTGCAGTCGGCTGCTGTCACTTCAGCCTCCTTTAGTCTTCAGGCGACAAATCAACTTAAGCCGCTTTAAGCGCCTGATGTTCCTCTGCTGCCCCCTGCTGGTCCCACAGGTACAGCACCTTTAATCGTCCCTGTGTGTGTGTGTGTGTGCGCGCGCACCCTGCTGTCAGATCACCAGGCAAGCAATTTTAGAACCCTTTATTCCGACTTTTTTGTAAAAATGCAAAGTTTTAACGAGACTTTGAGACAAATGAGAACAAAGACGATGAAGACGACGACGACGACGATGCTTCAGCTCATTTCTTTCCCACTCCAAACGGGTCCGTCGTGGCTCCGCCCGCCCGCTCGTCTCCTCCCTGCAGGGCGGAGCCAAGGTTGGCCGTCAGGCAGGTGGGCAGGACGCAGTGGATGGGGACCCAGTTGCTCCTAAGGGACAGAGAGGACACGGGTCAGCTTCGACTCGCGGACCGTCTCCCGAGCGTGAGACGTTCTCTTGGTTCTACTGTCCTCTGATGCGTCCACTTCTGGTCTCTGAGGACAGACTGAGGGGAAACGTCCCGCTGAAACTCTGAGCTCAGCTGACCGTCAAATACTCACTCTGAGGCCGCCACCACATCCCTGAAACACACGCACACACATATGAGGACGGTGTGTGTCTGTGTGTGTGTGTGTGTGTGTGTGTGTGTGTGTGTGTGTGGTCGCACCTTTCTTCCAGCGGTAAAATGAATCTGAAAGACAAACACAGTCGGATGCAGACCGGAGGTTTGACCCACGAAACCGCCACTTCGCCGTTGGACTCACATGCGAGACGATCCCAACGTCACGTTGGCGTCGCGCGTCCTGCCGGCGAGCGCGTCCACGGTTGCGTTGCCGTCCGCGTCGTTGGTCGCGTCGATGGTTGTGTTGTTGGTTGCATCGATTGTGCCGTTTGCGCCAGGCGTTGTGGTGTTGCTGACTGTGTTGTCGTTGTTTCCGTGGTCGACGGTCGCGTTGTTGTCGCCCATCGTCGGGACCGCCGTTGCGTTGTCCTTCGGTCTGTGTGTCGTTGCGTTGTTGTCCGCCGCGTTGTCGATCTCGGTGACGTTCGTCGACTCGACGCTGAGGACAAAAAGACACTTTTAACGAGCTGAGAAAGTCGGGCAGAAGGTCACGTGACCATCAGACTCACCTGCCGGGCCACTTCCTGTCCGGGTCCGTGGGGCGGCGGACGGGGGCGGCGCCGGTCGCGTTGCGTCTGTGGAAACAACGAAGCTTCAGGCTCGGCGAGAAACGGACGCACGCCGCCGGCCGGCGTCTCACCTGGAGAGAGGACGAGGCGCGGCGGACGCGCAGGCCACCACCACCATCACCATCGCCGCCGCCATCGGGACGGCACGCTGCGCACACTTCATCCTCCGGTCCTGGTGGGTCTCAGCCGGTCCCTCCCCCCGCCGCCGCCGCGGCCGCCTTTTGTACGCCGCGGCGTCCTCGGCTGAAGGTCGCGCCGTGACTGACGAGCTTCCTCAGTGTCGAGTCAATATTGACTCTGCAGCGGCGACCTCGATTCGGCCCACGCCGAGCGGCATCATGGGAGCGGAGGCCGCGGGGGGGCGGGGCCACAGAGACGCTGGGAGGAAGTAACTGAGTCGGAGTACTTCGTTACTGCAGTTCTCCTCTCGGAGTGTCTGAATGCGAACTGGAACTCTGGAGGGAAGACCCGATTGGTTCCCGACCGGGTGTCTGGAGAAGGGGCGTGGCCTCCGGTTGGAAGGCTTTCGGACAGAACATGATAAGTTTAGTTTGGTCAACTGGTTTCAAGGCTTTTATTTTGAAAAACGGTGGAGGTGGTCCCGATCTGGTCTCTGGATTCAGATGGTCCCGTTCTGTCCTGGTTCTCACTGGTTCCCCGGTTGGTTCCTGATGGACGTCTCTGCTGCTGGTGTGCCGCCAGTTTGGGCGTTTTGTGGAAAAAAACCCCCCACAGTCGGGTTTCTGACAACAAGAGTTTAATGAGTAACCGATGATGTCACAGGTGAGGTCACAGGTGAGGTCACGGGATAGGAGGCTGCACCTGGATCAGCCATCGGAGCCTCCAACAACAGCGAGCACTTTATGAGCACAACCCAACATTGTTTGATAAGTTACAACATCTGGAACAAACACAACAACAACGAAACACGGCGGGCGGCGGGGGTGGGGGTCGGAATGAGGCCCGGGCCGCCCGCCCACAGGTGCGCGAAACAAACGCCCCCCGCCGCGCTTCACCGGAAGTCCTCGGCGGAGAACATGCCCTTGGCGCGGCGCAGGATGGAGTCCTTGGAGGCGTCGTACGGGTGCTCCTTGGACGGGATCTCCAGCACGGCCGGGATGGACTGCATGTGGGCGTCGATGGCGTGCCGGATCATCTCGGCGATGAACTGGTTGATCAGGATGATGCCGATGTCGTTCCTCGCCAGGAAGCTCCTGGAGGGGCGAGACGGAGGTCAGCGAGAGGCGGCGGCGGCGGAGGCGGCGTGTCAGCATGAGTGTGTGACTGGGTGAGTCAGGGAACATGTGAGGAGCCTCGTGGGGAAGATGAACACATGAACCTGCAGGTATTTTTAGGTGTTCGTACTCTGACTTCCTGTTGTACTTCCGTCCTTGCAGCTGAAGCTCTTTTGCGCCTTTACACCTCAATAAAACACCTTTTATTTTGAAACCTGGAACCATTTGGACGTTTAAGAGCCATCCGTTACGGCCTGAAGCCTGGACCCCCCCCCCCCGGCCCCCTCGCACTACCTACTTGAAGGTCTCCTCGATCTCCGTGATGCTCGTGTCCTTCTCCACCACCAGGAAGTTCGGCTTCCGGTTCTTGTTCAGCTCCCCGATCCCGCCGAGCAGGAAGCCCGTGCACGTGTCCTCGTCCCCGATCACGGCGATCAGTTTCCCGCGGCCCGCCATCGTTAGCTCGGTGTGTTTACCGGAGGATCAGCTGAGGGGGAGAAGACGGATGGACGGTCACGTGCCAGGGTCAGGTGACTGCCACTGCCGTTTGGATCATGACGTCTGTCTCGCAATGCGTTCAGGTGCCCAGCGAAGGTCCGGAAATCTTTTTTCTCACTTTAAACTCCGAAAAATCCGGACTTTGTTCATTCATTCTTGTAGTTTTTGATTTTAAAGCGTCAAGTCTTTCCGATTTTTGTCCAAACTGTCTTGTTTTCAGGACGATTAATTCATGTTTTTAGAACATACAGTATTTTTTCCGATGGTACTTGAACTCATCAGCAGTCACGTGAACGCGTTAAAGCCGGAAATGCCGCGGCTGCTGGTGTAAACGGAGCAAGAAAAGGAGGCAGGATGGTGAGTGATGCGTTCACAGGTTCAATTTAAAGCACACAGCGATCATTTAGACCGCTGTGCTGCGTTCAGGGACGCCCTGTAACCTGCCCTGTTTCAGACCACCGCCGCGCTCACTGCCGGACTGGAGCGGATCCCGGACCAGCTGGGCTACCTGGTCATCAGCGAGGACGGAGTGCTGGCCGTGAGTGGCGCACGCACGCGCGCACACACACACCCGGAAGCAGTCCGATTCCAGAGTGTGTTGTCGTGCCGTCATCATTCACACACCGCCGCGTCGCGTCTCAGCGTCACTCAGCTGACTGGTTGACATCACGTGAGCTCACCTGTGACCTTTGACCTCCGCAGTCTGCAGGCGAGCTGGAGAACGATGAACACACCGCAGGCGTGATGATGCAGATGGTCCGAACGGCGAGTCGCTTCCGGTTGTCTGGATCAGCTGATCCGCCCTTCAAACGGATGTCAGGTAACACACACACCTGCAAGTTACTGTTGCTTTAGAGAAACTCTGGATCACTTCCGGTTGCTACACACCTGTTGATGCTCTCGTGGTGCGTTCACTGTCCTCAGTGATCCTGGAGGACTTCGTGTACACGGTGACGGTTTCCAGTCAGAAGGTGTTCGTGGTGAAGCGGCAGCACAACCAGCAGGAGCCCGTCAGCGTCTGATCATCGTGTGTGTGTGTGTGTGTGTGTGAACTGTATAATAAAACCTTGAACAAACACTTCTGCCGCTCTGTTTCTGGAACATTTGTTGACATTTAAACTGGTGTCTGATAAAAACGGACGTCGGGACGTCGAAGAAAAAACCCTTTATTGCGTCGTCGCTCTGATTCTGCGTCTTCACATTGAGAAGGACCGACGAGGCCTTCAGGCTCGTCTCTGGAATGAGTGGTCACACGGGCAGGTGGCGTCACCTGCTCCAACCCCGCCCCCCCCCCCCCTTCAGTCAGGTGACAGTCACCTGTCACAGCCCCCCCCCCCCTCACCACCACCACCACCCAGGTAGGCCCCGCCCCTCCATGACCGGAAAAAACATGCGGTTAAAAAGAAGAGAAACATTTCTAACAGAAGAGGATGATGGGAAATCAAGGTGAGCTCAGAGTCCATGACATCACTTCCTCCTACTGACAAGTTTATAATTTAAAAACAACAAAACGCCCAGTCCGTGGACCCGCCCTTCCTCTTCCTCTTCCTCTTCCTCCGCCTCCTCTTCGTCCTCCTGCGTGACATCACTCTGCCGCTTCCTGCTCGTCTCCGGCGCTCTAATGTTTGGACAGCTCGTTGGACAGCCAGTCCAGCCCCTCGTACAGACCCGTGCCCTGCGTGGCGCAGGTGGCCTGGACGTGCCACTGAAAGAGAGGCGAGACGGACGTGAGACGGGGGGACGGGGGGGGGGCGGAGCCAGAGGGCGTCTCGCCGGCGTGCCCTTACGGTTCTGCTGCGCATGTTGTGCAGCCCCAGTTTGTCGGTGAGCTCGCTGACGTTCATGGCGTTGGGGAGGTCCTGTTTGTTGGCGAACACCAGCAGGACGGCCTCCTTCAGCTCGTCCTCCTGGACCTGCGGGAGACAGAGCGGTCAGCGTCTCCGCGGCGACCCCTCGCCGTCCCGGCCGCCGGACGACGCTCACCATCTTGAACAGCTCATCCGAGGCCTCGGCGATCCTCTCCTTGTCGTTGCTGTCCACCACGAAGATCAGACCCTGCAACGACACGGCACCGCGCTCAAGCCGGGCCCCGAACGCGTCCTACGCCAGCCGCTGTGGCCACGCCCACGGCGCTCTTCTACCTCCGGGAGCGTTTGCAGGAACCTGTTGGTCCCGCGTCAGTACCTGAGTGTTCTGGAAGTAGTGTCTCCACAGAGGACGGATCTTGTCCTGGCCACCGACGTCCCAGACTGTGAAGCAGATGTTTTTGTACTCGACCGTCTCCACGTTGAAACCTGAAGACACACGAGTCCGAGTCCCCCGTCAGAGCCCAGAGACACAACGTGTGTGTGTGTGTGTGTGTGTGTGAGACAGAGAGGACACACACCGATGGTGGGGATGGTGGTGACCACTTCACCGAGCTTCAGTTTGTACAAGATTGTGGTTTTTCCAGCTGCGTCCAGACCGACTGAAACACAACAGACACACAACAGACCAAGTTTACACAATCCTGGGGGAAAAAAACACACAAACCCAATGTAAACCAAGCAAAAAAACCCAAGATAAACAACATGAATCGAACAAAACAACACCTCCATTCACCTGAAATATCTAAACACACCTGCAGCTCACCGAGTGTGACCGACTCCGGTTACCGTAAATCTATCCGATCAAACCCGGTCCGACAATCCGATGGAGCCAGCCGGCAGGTACCCGGTAACTCCTGTCTATGAGCCGGAACGGCCGGTAACGGGCCGGTAACCCGTCAGACGGTACCCGCATTCCCGGATGGTTAGCTTCCGGAAGCTAACCCCGTTAGCTCGGCTGGGACTCTGCCGGTCAAACGGAGCGTTTCTCTCCGGGAGCAGAACCGGAGCAGCCCGGTGCGGCTCGGTCGGAGCCCGCAGCGGGTCCCTGTCTGACCGGGTCTGACCGGGTCCGGGTCTGGCCGGGTCGGTCCGGGTCGCGGCTCGCTCACCCATCAGGATCCTCATCTGCTTCTTTCCGAACAGCTTGGAGAACAGCGACGAGATGGTCAGACCCATCTTGACGGCCGGCGGGCGGAGGGGCGACACCAGGCGGGGACAGACGGCCGGTCAGCCCGGGAGCAGATGCGGAGCGGAGCCGGAGAAGAGCCGTGGAAGAGCCGGGGGAGAGCCGGAGGAGAGCCGGGGAGGGAGCGCAGTGAGCGGACTGAGGGCGCAGCTCCTCTCGGTGCCACGTCCAGGCCAACGCGGAATAAATGACGTCACCGCCTTCAACCGAACTTTATTTACAACGGAGTCGCGCTGCGTCCAGTGTCCGCGGAAACAGGCGGTGCGTTCACGGGACGCATTCAGTGCTGGAGACGCAGGACTCCTGAACTGGTCCGACCATTTAAGGCCCAATTCCAATTCTCCGCCTTAACCCTCGATCTCGACCCTCAAAACCAAGTGTTAAGGGCTATTGTGTGACTTCGAAATGGGACGCCCCTTAGTTGCAGATTGCGTCTTCAGACTGTTGGGGGCAGCATTATGCCCAAGCGGCGTTTCATTCTGTAAATTAA
>JASSRZ010000032.1:700435-711409 GCA_032164315.1 Malacoctenus gilli | reverse complement strand
TCACACAGCGTCACGTCAGTGCCGTTTACCTGAGTAGGAGTCCGGGAAGGAAAGGTAACAGATGCTGGTTTTCTAAAACAGACCAGGAAACAAACCGATCAGGGATCAGTAAGCGTGTGTGATGAATGAATGAATAAATGAATGAATGAGTTCACCTCTTTCTCTGACAGCTTCACGTCCTGCGGATAAACCAGCTGCAGAAACACAGTCAACATGTTTCCAAAGGTCAGACACATCTGCAAACACTTCGCGCCGATCGGCTTCAACCAACGCGAATAAAAAGCTCATTTTCAAACAAACGACATGTTTTTCGTTCAGTCTGACGATGCCGAAGTTTGAAGCTGGAGTTCAAAAGCTTTTCTGTTTCATCTGCGTTTGTTTACACGCTGTCGTTTATCTCCTACACACAAATAAACAAACAACAGCGTGTTTCCTCAGTGGAGTTTGGCGGCAGAGATTTGCGGCTTTTTTGAGGCGGTTGCAGGTGAAACCTCCTCGCTCGCTCCTCTCCCGGGCTGCTCCTCGGCACCTCCTCCTCCTCCCCTCTCCAGCTACTCCTCGGCACCTCCTCCTCACCTCCCCAGCTGCACCTGCTGTGCTCGCATGCTAAGCTAACGCACCTCGATGGCTTGTCCGAGCTCCAGGTCGAAGGTGACGACGCACACGCACTCCAGCCAGGCGGAGAAGCGCGTCCACGGCCGGCGGCTGTCCCCGCCGTCCTCCGCCGCTCCGGGGGACCCGGGACCGTCCAACGGGTTCATCGCGGCCGGCTGACAGCACCGACGGCTCGGCGGACCGCTGCCCGCTCCTCCATCACCGAGTCCCGCTGCAGGAGGAGGGGAGCGGGAGCCCCCTGCCGGAAGCCGGCGGAACTGCAGCGCTCCCAACGAAAGCGCGTTGTAACAAATGACTCGTTGACAATTGTGCTTCTTGTTTGCTTCTAAATAAACGATTTAGCAATAAAACCCGTTTAAATGAGCCTCTGTTATAAGAGCCAGCTGAGAATAAAGGTTGTTGTTTCACGGACTGGATCCTGAAAACATAAAAACTGAGAACATAAGAACCGATATTATCAGGAAGTGACACCATCCGGGCGGATCTCCTCTGTTTCTGACGCGTCTCTCTGCTTCGCTTCACGTTCCCATTCGGACACGTTTGGGCTCAGATTTCACAATGAAAGCCGACGCCGAGCGGGCGCTTCTTTTATTCTGAAAGGGCCGGTCCCGGAAGTGGCCTGGCGTAGTTCCCCGCCGCCTGCCGGTGGACAAGCGGGACTCGGGGCCGGTCTGCTCAGTGTCTCTGCTGCCCCCGGACGGATCGTCATGGCGGACCCGTGCTCGTTCTCCGCGGCCACGCGCTGCGTCACCAAACACCTGAACCTGCTGCTGCACGTGGACTTCGAGAGGCGCGTGCTCAGAGGGAGGGTCGCGCTCACGGTGGAGGCTCTGGAGGACCACTTCACGGACCTGGTAACGACCCCCTCGCCCCCGGTTCGCTCTCCGTTTCCATGGTAACGCGCCGAACCGCGCCGATCCGGTCCGAGGTCCCCGTTCTTGATCCGGCCCCGGACCTCCGGGGGACCTTCTCCCCGGTCCGGATCACGCGTTTGACTTCGTGAGTCCGGCAGAAACGGCAAAGTTTGCGCAGGTTGAAGGGCGCCGTGGAGCAGTGGGACCCCGCAGTTTGTCTGCAGGCGCGGGAGTCAGCTCATCCCACAAATGCCTTTCGTTCGGCTCCTTCTGCTGAAACAGTCTCAAAGTAAAGAATCCGAGTTCCGACGGTTGTTTTGGTTTCGGACCCGAAGATCGGGACTCGTTTCAAGACCGAAGGACTCCGGAGACGATCGGCTCCAAACGTCCAACAAACTTTGTTCCACTTTTACTCGAACGTTGGTTTGAAAACTGACGTGAAGTTTCGGACGTTTCTCAGACTGAGAGTTGCAGTGAAGTTGTTTATCAGTGAGCAGGAAAACAACAACAACAACAACAGCAGACAGAAGCAGCTGAGTCACTTGACTGGAGCTGTTTCACTTTTACTTGCGGCAGACAGCCTGTCAGTCCGCTGCCCCGAGCGCCGACTGGCAGGCGTCCGTCTCCTGGACGCTTCCAGCATCCGCTCGGACGGAGCGACGCGTCCTTATATGGTCGCGACCGTCGTTCCTCCGCCAGTCACCGAGGTCGTCCCGCCGATCGCAACGGCCACGCCGGGGCGGTTTATGGAGGCCGTATCTGGGCGGACTTCAGTCAGGTGGTGCAGGTGTGCAGACGGAGGTCGGCGCGGCGGCCGGCGGGTCTCGGGGGCGGGGCCTCACTAACGGCGGCGCTGTTATCTGCAGACTTTGGACACCAGGGACCTGAGCATCGTCTCCGTGTCGGCCAACGGGCAGCCGGCCGCCTTCAAGCTGGGCCCCAAGCACAGCTTCAAGGGGGCGTCGCTGGACATCACGCTGCCCTTCGACCTGTCCAGGTGAGCGTCGCCGCCCGCCGTCGCACCCTCAGCTCCCCCGAAACCAAACCTCACGGCTGAGTCGTTTGCTCTCCACCAATCAGAGGCCAGCATGTGATCGTGGAGGTGACCTATGAGACGTCCCCGTCGGCGATGGCGCTGCAGTGGCTCACGCCCGAGCAGACGGCCGGGAAGAAGCAGCCCTACCTGTTCAGCCAGTGCCAGGTGAGCCGCCGAGCCGCCTGCCAGCTCGCACTCAGGGTCCAGAAGCTTCCTGTTCCAGCAGGAAGTCTTGCAGCGGTACTTCCTGTTTAGCCACCAACGTTTGTGCAACGGCGGTCCGTTTCACCAACGCTGCAACACTTCTGCGGCGGAGCCGACCGAACTCGGGAGTGACCTCTGTGCCCTGCGCTTCGTCTGACAGGCTCATCACTGCAGGAGCATGGTCCCCTGCCAGGACAGTCCGTCCATCAAGCTCACCTACTACGCTCAGGTAACGCACCTTCGCCGATGCGCCAGCGTGGCTTCGCCGCGGCCAGCTGCGTCTCTCAGGCGTGTCCGTCCCGTCCCTCAGGTGTCTGTCCCGAAGGACCTGGTGGCGGTGATGAGCGCGGTGAGGGACGGACAGGAAGTGGACCCTCACGACAGCGGCCGCGTCGTCTACAGGTTCAGGCAGCCGGTAGGCGGAGCCGCTTCCTCTTCTTCTCTGGTTTGACTCCGTGACGTCGTCGCCGGCTGAGCTCATGTGCGGCGCTCTGTCTGACCTCTGACCTCAGGTGGCCATGCCGTCTTACTTGATCGCCATCGTGGTCGGCGCCCTGGAGAGCAGGTAGCGGGAGTCCCGCCCGCCCTCCGATGTCATTCGCTCGCCTGCGGCAGCTGACGGCGTCTCTGTGCTCTGATTGGTCCACAGGGAGATCGGTCCCAGGACCCGCGTCTGGTCCGAGAAGGAGTTCGTGGACAAGGCGGCCTTCGAGTTCTCCGAGGTGAGGCCCGCGGTGTGAACGGGCGCCGCCGCCGCCGTCAGCAGCGGCGGCGTGTTCTTACCGTGTTTGCGCGTCCAGACGGAGAACATGCTGAAGGCGGCCGAGGAGCTGGCGGGGCCCTACGTGTGGGGCCAGTACGACATCCTGGTGCTGCCGCCCTCCTTCCCCTACGGCGGCATGGAGAACCCCTGCCTCACCTTCGCCACGCCCACTCTGCTGGTAAGCACGCCGAACGCGTCACGGTTCCGTCCGCACGGTGGTGGCGGCGGCGCGCGACTCTCGGTTCTGATCGGCTGTTTGTTTCCAGGCGGGAGACAAGTCGCTGTCCAACGTGAGTGAGCCGTCACCTCGCCGCTCCGACGCACCTGCCGCGCACCTGCCGCGCACCTGCCGCACACCTGCCGCGCACCTGCCGCACACCTGTCGCCTGCCTGTTACATGCCTGTTTGTGTGGTTCAGGTGATCGCCCACGAGATCTCTCACAGCTGGACGGGGAACCTGGTGACCAACAACACCTGGGAGCATTTCTGGTAAACAAACAAACGAACAAAGAGACGGCGACCAATCGGGCGGCAGCATGAGACGTGGGCGTGACCTTACCTTTGTGTGTTCAGGCTGAACGAGGGTCACACGGTGTACCTGGAGCGGATGATCCTCCGCAGTCTGGAGAGCGAGCAGTTCAGGCAGTTCAAGGCCATGGGGGGCTGGAAGGACCTGCAGGACTCTGTGAGGACCTGGACCGCACCCCCACCGGACCCCCACCGCGCTCCGCTCCGCCCCGTCCCCCGTCCTCACTGTGTGTGTGTGTGCGTGTGTGTGCGTGGTCCTCCAGGTGAACACGTTTGGCGCCAACAACCCGCTGACCAACCTGGTCCCGTCCCTGCAGGACGTGGACCCCGACGACGCCTTCTCGTCCGTCCCGTACGAGAAAGGCTTCAGTCTGCTGTATCACCTGGAGGAGCTGCTGGGAGGCCCAGGTACACACACACACACACACGCGCACGCACACACACACACACACATGGAGCCGTCCTATCCCGTCTCTGTGTCCCAGAGGTCTTCATGGGCTTCGTCAAGTCCTACATCCAGATGTTCGCCTACGGCAGCGTCACCAGCCAGCAGTGGAAGGACTTCCTGTTCACCTACTTCAAAGACAAGGTGGGACCACCTGCACCTGCGCCCGTCCCCCGTGTCCGTCCCGCCTCTCAACCCCGGGTGTTGTCTCTCAGGTGGACATCCTGAACACGGTGGACTGGAACGCCTGGATGTTCACGCCCGGGATGCCGCCGGTCAAGCCGCGGTAAGTGAGCCGGCCGCCGCCGAGTCCCGATGCCCGTCCCGCCTTCTGATTGGCCGCCGCGTTCCAGGTATGACACCACGCTGGCCGACGCCTGCATCGCTCTGAGTCAGAGGTGGATCAAGGTGAGACCCGGACCTGCCGTGGCCCCGCTGAGCTCGGTGGGGCCGTGAGACTAAAGGCTCCGCCCTCTGCCCCCCTTCAGGCGCAGGACCAGGACCTGAACGGCTTCAAGGAGACGGACGTGAAGACGCTGTCGTCCCACCAGCTCATCGAGTTCCTGTCCCTGCTGCTCCAGGAGGTACGGGTCCAGGAGCGGCGACGGGCGTGGCGTGACGAGTCCGTCCAGGTGAGACGCCGGTCCCCGACCGTCCCCCTGACCTCCTGTCCCTCCTGTCCCCCCCCAGGAGGCGCCGCTCCCTCTGAGCCACGTGAGGAAGATGGAGGAGGTCTACCACCTGAACTCCTGCATGAACGCAGAGATTCGCTACAGGTGAGCGTCCTTCACGGAGGCTCCGCCCCTCGCTGCCAGCGGCCGGGGCCTCGTGCTGATTGGCCGGTTCTCCCCGCAGGTGGCTGCGCCTGTGCGTGCGCTCCAAGTGGGAGGAGGCGGTTCCCATGGCGCTGAAGATGGCGACCGAGCAGGGCAGGATCAAGTTCACCCGCCCGCTCTTCAGGTGAGCCTCGGCGGGACCAAACGCGCCGTTGGTCTCGTTCGGAACCCTGACGGGACTTTTTTTCCCCGTCTTCTGTCCTCAGGGAAGTCCACGGCTTCGAGAAGTATCGCGACGAAGCCGTCCGAGTGTTCGGGGCCCATCGGGCCGCCATGCATCCCGTCACCGCCCTGCTGGTGTCCAGAGACCTCAAGCTGGACGCCGCCGCCAAGTAACGGCGAGAACCAGCGTGGCTCCCGAGCAGGGTCAGGAACCGTCCCGCTCCGCTCGCTCGCTCGCTTCTTTCAATAAAGCTCTGATGAAACCTCGGCGACTTCAACAGGAAGTGGTTCTTCTTTGGTCTGTGAGCCAACGTGTTCCTCTTCCTCTGCTCTGTCCACACAACGTTGCACCACACGGTTACACCAGAAGGTTCCAGAGAAAAAGGAACCTCTGAAAGCAGCAAAAGTTCCTGCTGCGAGGGGACCGAAAAAGGACCAAACTTTGCATCTGAGAACCATCAAAAGGTTTAATCAACAAACCTCAACAAACACACTTTCGTTCTGTTCAGGGCGTCGCGGCCTCAGAGTGGCTCAGGATCTTCCTGGGGGGAAGATGCTCTATCATTCCAACAGAGACTGATTGAAAGGGAAGCTGGTGGCTGTTGGAGGAGTTCAGCAGCTGCCCCATAAGAGAGACTCCCACAAGGCTTTAACAGCGCCACCTGGAGGCCACAAGATGCACTGAACATTAAGGGTTTTTCAGAATAAAAGCCTCTCGTGTTACAACTACTTCAGTTGGCTCTTTGAGCAGCAGTGACGTTAGGACACAACGTGAGTGCAGGTGAGAAGGCAGACAGGTGATGGTTGGCATCGTCACGGCGACGCTCGCCGGCCACATCGCTAGGAACGCCTGCTCACTGGCCTCGGGACTCGTCGGCCAATCGGGTGGCAGCAGCGAGCGGCGGCTGGCGACGCCCACGATGTGGCTGATTAGTGGTCAGTCGTTTAGAACGGGTTAAGCACGTTTTGGACCGGACGTCACCACGGAAACCGTGACATCACAGTCCCGGTGGGTGCAGCTTCAGGACCAGCTGAGTCCCAGTCCTCCGTCCAGCAGGAGGCGGTCCAGGTCCTGGTCCTCCTGCCGGTCCTGCAGCCGCTGCTCCTCCAGCAGGGAGACCAGCGCGTCGCGGCGCTCCACCACGTCCAGCATCTCCTGCAGGATCAGCCGCTCCTCCTCCAGCTGCTCCGCCCCCTTCAGGTGGTCTGAGGCACAGCGGCTGTTAGCCGACCACGCACAGACCTCCACTGACGTCTACGGTTTACGCCACAAAGTGTTTGCTTACCGTCCACCGCCATCCGCTGCCTGAGCTGCTGCTGCAGGCGGCTCTGGCGGTCCTCCAGCTCCAGCTCCCGGGCCCTGAAACACAGAGCAGGTCCTCACCGGCCAGGACTCCGCCCACTGGGCCACGCCCTCGGGACTCCGCCCACAGGACCGTGGATCCCGATCCGGATCCAGCGGGTTCACTCACAGTATGATGAGTTCAGCTTCGTAGCGGACCAGAGAGTTCTTCTGCTGGACCAGCTGGAACCACTGCTGCATCAGGACCAGGTTCTCCACCTTACCCAGACCTACACACACACACACAGAGGTACCTCCAGCCACCGTTCTGGTTCGCAGGATCTCATCGAGCCAGCAGGGGGACTCACCTCCCAGGTGAAGCTCCAGGTCTGGGCTGCTGCTGGAGTCCTCCCAGTAATCTGAAGGACAAAGACAGACTGAGTCCTGCGGCGTCCAGGCGGTCCCCTCCCGTCCCGTGTCGCCGCGGCGCTCACCTGCTTCTCCTCGCAGAGCTTTTTCCACCATCACGCCTCGCTCCTCCAGCTGTCTCTGTCTCTCCTCCACCTGCTGCAGCTGCCGCTGGATCGTCTGCAACAGAGGACGCATGGTCCTGGACGCAGGTCCTTGTGGACGTTCCAGGAGCCTCCTGGTCCCTCCTGGACTCACCTGGGCCTTGTGGAGCCTCTTCAGCTGCTCCTGCTTGGCCTGTCTTCGAGCCGCTCTTTGAACCCGCCGGGTGAGTTTGGCGTCCAGGTCTTCGTCCTGGTCCTCCGGCCCCGTCTGGAACAGGGTCTCCTTCACACTCAGACTGGACAGTTCCTTCGGTTGGACCAGGACCCCCACCGTCTCCGTGGGACACGAGGACATATCCGAGTCCTGAGCCAGCCGCTCCTTGGGGAGGCGTTTCTGAAACCACAGCAGACGGGTTCGGTACCTGGACGGACTCCACCCGGTCCTGGTTTCGGAAAGACCGCAGGAGGCGGGTCTCACCTGGACGCCGTACGATCGCTTGAAGGCCAGAGCGTGAGGGACGTACGGAGGCTGGAGGACACAGGACAGAAGACAGTCAGACGGCAACCAACCAGGAGGAGCGGAGCAGGACCCTGGTCAGTACCTGGTCCTGGTCCTTCAGGGAGACCCTCTGGAGTCCATCTGTCAGGTCCAAGACCTGCAACCATCAGCAGCAGAACCACCCTGTTAGCATTAGCATACTAGCGCAAGTCTGTGGTTAGCTGCTCTCTGATTGGCTGCCGCGTGTCTTACGTTGCTTCCTGGTTTCAGTGAACTTCGGTGCAACAACGTCATTGAGTCGCCGAGATCAGACTCCGCCCCTGTCACATCTGGAAGCCGCACACATGGTCATGACATCATCACAGGGACATCACCGATTAAACACCTGCTGTGACATCATCACCTGTGACTCTCCTGTGATTGGCAGTTTCCCTCATCAGGGTCTCTGGCACTAAAGTCCCGCCTCTCTTCTTCTTCTTCTGCTCCTGGCCAAAGAACACTGTCTTCCACAGCGCTCTGGCTCCGCCCACTCCCGCCTCCCCCTCTGCAGAGGGTGTGGCATCGTAGAGCCCCCTCAGCTGCTGCTTTAGAGCTCCGCCCCCTGCCTGCTGAGGGGGGAGGCTTTGGGCTCCTCTGTGTCTCCTCCTCCTCTTCACACCTGCTGACTCCTCCCCCTCTGAATCAGACTCCTCCCCCTCCAGCACCGCTGCCCTCTCCTGCTGCAGGAGAAACTCCCTCTGTGGAAGCTCAGGTGTGATATCGTCAAACGAGCCCCGCCCCCTCGCTGTCTCCATGACAACAGCAGGTGTGAGCGGCGCTCCGGCTCCCTCGCTGTCAGGGGCGGAGTCGGGCGTGGAGACGAAGGAGGCGGTGGACAGCGTGGTGCCGTGAGGCGGAGTCAGAGACGAAGGCGTGAAGGCGCACTGCAGCGAGCCGGAGGCGGGGTCGGACGCTGCAGGTGTGTCAGCGGTGGCAGGAAGCTCCGCCTCTGAGAGGAGGAAGGGGGCGGGGACAAAAGCAGGAAACCTCAGACGGGGAAACATTTCGGCGGCGTAGCGACTCGACACGACGCAGGTCGGCGACACGACAGCGTCCGTTGCGGCCGTGGTTAGAGGTGGCACTCCTGGTTAGAGGGCGGCGGTTAAAGGGGAGTTTGGGTGGCCTGTGATTGGTCGGATTCTACCTGCGTCCTCCTCTAACAGGAGCCAGAGGCCCGAGCGCCGCTCCGTCTCCCAGGGACAGTACTCCCCCTCTACCAGCAGGGGGAGACGCAGCACACGTCACACACTGAGCCGCAGCACGCCAGGGACACTCGGAGACGCGGGCCGCAGCTCACCGTCGCTGGACTCGTCCTGGTCCTCGCCGTCGTCGTCCTCCCCCAGCGGCAGCGTCTCTGAGCAGGAGGCCTCGCTGTCGTCCGACGTCCCTCCTGCCGTGTCCTCGTCCTCGGAGCTGGAGACAGACAGAGAGGCCGTCCCAGAGAGTCCAGGGAGCGCCGCGGAGCAGCCGAACGACGGAAGGGTTCGAGTGGGGAACCTTCTCGGCTGGAGCTTCTCGTCCTCGCTCAGGTTGAAGCGGTTCAGCACCTCCTCCGACACCTCCTCCTGCTCCTCCTGCTCCTCCCGCAGCTCCATCCTCTCCGGCGCCGCCGCCATCAGTGACGCAGCTGTACCAACGCCAACACAGCCGCGCACACGCACAGACACACACAGAAGCACACACACACTAAAGCCCACATTGATTCCCGTTCAGGAGCGCGCTCAGTGGGACGCGTGCGCAGGCTGAAAGGGGGCGGGGCCAGGGGCTCACCTGAGGAGCGCCGAGTCGCCGCGGAAGAGTCCGACGGGGGCGGAGCCGAGCCCAGAGACACCTGAGGGAGCACGGGGACACATTATAGAGCATCTTCCTCCCCCCTCACATCCAGGCCGCCCAGTTGTCTTACGATGGAGGTCCGCTGGGACGCGGCCCGGTCGGACGAAGCGCGTCTCCTTCTCACCGCCGTCCGTCCACACTCGGAGTGCTGCAGGCAGTGGAACCTCCCTGAGACAGACAGACAGATGGACAGATGTTGAGACACGGACGTCCGACGTCTCACGGTGGTCCCTGTGCGTCCGATCGGCGGTCCGCCGCTCTTTAAAGAGTCCCGCTTCAGCTTCGAACGGAGTCGTCGGCTCGCCGCCTTCCGATTGGCCGCCGAGCACAATCGGCGCTCTGTGGTTAAATATATCGGCGCTGTGAGACGCATAGCGGTGACGCTGCAGGCGGCGACCCCGCCGGTCACATGACAGCGCCCTGTGACTGGAATCCGACTACGACCGGGAGGGGTAATCAGATTACTGTGGTGAGAAGACCGACAGAGTCCATCAGCTGTCGGGAGTTCGGACTGGATCCAACCGCCCGGGGACGTGTTGGTCAGAGTTCCCCCAGGAACCAAAGAAAGGTTCCCCACCCAGAAGGTTTTCTAAGTGACTCAGCAGACAAGCAGGACCACATCTGACCACAAGATTCAACGTCGTGACTTCAACGGGCAGGCGGAGGTCTGCGCGGCGGAGGTCTGCGAGGCGGAGGTCTGCGAGGCGGACTCACTGCTGTGCTGGTCGAAGGTGTAGGAGGCGAGGCGGAGCGAGCTGCCGCAGGCGTGGCACTGGAAGCAGCTGCGGTGGAAGAACAGACCTTCGGCGCTGAGACGCTCCATCACGTAGACTCTGTTCTGACAGAAGAAGCAGACGTCGCTGCTGCCTCCACCCACCTGCAGGGGGACACAGCGAGACGGAGCTTCGGGGGGGGGGACACTGAGACTCTGTAGAGCGAGGAGGAGGAGGAGGAGGAGGAGGGGGAGGAGGGACAAAGGCCCCCAGCGGTCTGAGGGGCCTTCAGGCGCCTCTGATCAATAGGAGCCATTGATGATCCTCAGCTGCTTATTGGTCACATGAAGACGCCTGAAGACCTGCAGCCAATCAGAGGACAGCGGACGCCGCGGGGACACCACACGGCCTGGACCGCACAAGCTGTCTCTGGCGGACAGGGACGGGGGCGGAGCCGGTCTACCTGGTCCTGGTTCTGGTGCTTGATCTTCTCCCTGAATCGGAAGCTCATCTGCTGCTGCTGGAGCGTCCGTTTGTTCTGACGGGACAGAAGACGCTCAGTGTCCACACGGGTGAGGACTCTTCCGTCCCACAGACCCCCGATTCTACTCTTGGGGGTCCGGATCTGGAGCCTAGCTAGTCCTACTGGTCTC
>JASSRZ010000032.1:670499-683004 GCA_032164315.1 Malacoctenus gilli | reverse complement strand
AGGATATCGAAGCGATGCGATTAACTGCGAGTCATTTTCTTCAAGTGCCACCAACACATGAACAACGCGAGCGAGCGGGCGAGCGAGCGGCTACACTAAGCGGCGTCTCCACGGGGGGGACGCATGCTGGCTCCAAATCTACAGCGAGCCCAAACACAAGAGGAGTACAAGCATACAACAGTAGTTTGGTCTTTTTTCATCAAAATAAAGCATTTAAAGTAGACTTTCATATAGAAGCAATAGAAAATAAGTAACATCTCAATACTCCAAGAATAACTTACATTGATATTGTGCTCATTGGGATTCGATCTCTTTACATATATATTTTCTTCCTTCTTACAGATATTCCTCGTGGTTTGTTCCCGTTGGCGTCCTCGGGAACTGTGCGGCACCTCCAGCGGCCGAGTCCGAGACCTCGTCGAGACGGTGGATGGACGGACCTGATCGTCGTGGCTGATGGGAGTGTGAAGGCAATAAGTGGTGGACGAGGACGTGGGATGAGGCTGACGGTTAGCACCACAGGAGGTCCAGAGGGACCGGCCACTTCTGAACTTCGGGAGGGACGGTCGGACCCGTCGGGTCTTCGTTCAAGAACTTGAGGACGGCGCCCCTCTGAGCTTTGGGAGGAGCCATCCGTTCTGGAGGACGCCAGGGACCTTCCGTCCTCCGTGGTTTGGAGCGATGATCCGGTGGAACCCGGAAGGACCTCCGATGCTCCCAAGATCCACAGGTCCTCCAGACATCCAGCTCGGAGGATCCACTGCGGACGACCATCCACAACTGACTGTCCCCCGAAGGTCTGGCGGGACTGCGAGACCCCCGAGGGACGGTCGGCCCACCCAGTCTCAGGAGGGATCGTGGTCACTTCCTGTAGAGGAACCTGCGGCCTTTTCGTTCTCCCCGAAGCTTGAGGACGGACGACAAGACTCCAGGGGGTCCGAGTGCTGGAGCAGCTCCCTCCGTCGCTCCAGAAGTTCAAAGGGACGAGCCCGCTGGGACGCTCGGGAAGGACGGTCAGCGAGTGATCCACTCCAGGAAGCACTTCAGTGGAAATGAGTCAAAGTCATGGCTGATGAAGAACCCAGATGAGAGGTGACGGACGGACACTTGGAGACAAAGGACCCTGTAAAGTACCGGAGGTCTTCGGGAGACACTGCTTCACTCTTGGATTGTGGTCCAGGGTGGGTTTGGGTGCGGTAGCGCCGACATTTGTCGGCCTACGGAGTTTCCAGTGTGGTCAGTTCGGGTCAGGGTTTGGAGCCAGTCCTCGCGCGCTCCGAGCGCTCGGAGAGTCCTGGTCCACAGAGGTCCAGACCAGCCTAGGGGTAACTGGTCACTGCAGCTTGTTTCTGGGCCAGTCGTCGCAGCTCCTCCCTGATGGCCTTTATCAGCGAGGCGGAGGTGTGGGCGGAGGGGGACGCGTCCTCTGGCAGGTACTCGGGAGTCGGTGAGGTCAGCAGGAGAGGCGGAGCGGACGGGTCCCTCAGCGAGGAGCTGGGCATCTGGAACACCGAGGAGGAGGAGAACTCTGGAAAGGACAAGACCTGGATGGGGAGATGGAGGGGTCAGGAGGGACAGGGCACGTCTCAAACGTCACCGTGAACAGCGGACCCTCGGGACTCACGCTCTCTCTGCTGGCTCCCGGTCTGGACAGGTCCTGGTCCGAGTGCTGCTGGTTCCAGCTGGATCCAGTGGGCCCAGACATGCTGCGTCCGACCCCGGGGTACACCCCGATCTGGCTGGACAGGCCCACCTGGGTCAGGTGATGGAGCTGCGCACCTGGAGGCACCGACCATGAAAACATTCACAACCCTGCTGAAAACGCCGCGCGTTCACTCTTCAAAGGCCACAAAGAATCCCAATGGAGCGCTACCTGTACTGCCCCCTACAGGTCGGGGTCTGGAGGAGGAGGGCGGGTCCTCGTACGGCCCCCTGCTGGAGTAAATGGACTCCTGCAGCTGGTCCCCGGTGGAAACGTACCCCCCAGAGCCGAGGCCCTGCCTGGAGGACAGAACAGGGATGGACAGAGAGCGTCAGAGCAGGCGGCGGGCCGGTCAGCAGGCGGGAGCTGCGGCGCTGCCACTTCTCACCTCTGCAGCAGACCCTGCACGGACGTCGGGGACATCGCCAGCTCGGCGTATCGCTGCGGGGACAAACAGGGAGAGGAGGGTTAAAGGGGACGCGTCCTCTCGGAGGTCCGGGTCCTCCGCTGCAGGTCGACAAACTCACTGCAGAGAAGGGGCTCTGAGAGGGGGCTGCTGGGTAAGAGCCCCACTGCCGGCCCGGAGGCCGGCTCTGAGGGGAGGGGCAGGGCAGGGCGGGGCTTACCCCGCTCACCCCGGCACTGCCCTGAGAGGACGGGGACACCAGGGCGAAGGCGTCGTCCAAGAGCGAGTGCATCTGCTGCCGGGCCTCTTCGATGGAGGGCTGCGGAGGCATGTAGGGCGGCGGGGGCGGAGCCGGGTCAAACACCTCATCTGTGGGGGACGGGCTCCCATGGTCAGGGGGCAGGTCTGGGTCCGACTGCAAGGAGGAAGACAAGTTCCGGTGTGGACAAATCTGTGGTGGTGCTCTCTCTCAGTAACATTGGAGGGGTGCCACAGGGCTCCCGAAAGGGCCTCCTCCAAAGCTCACTGGCGCCCCCCCTTGGCTGTCCAATTTCCTCACCATGTAGGCCACGTTGTTGAGTCCTGGGTATTTCCTGTAGGTGGCGCTGTGATCGGTGAGCAAGCGGTCCCGGTCGGTATCGGGGAGGCTCCCCGGTCCCGGCTGACCCCGTCGACCTCGGGGAGAGCGCCTCCCTCTGGTGGAAGCGACACAGACAGCCCCACGAGGGACAAGAACAGCTTCAAATACTACTGTAAATACTGCTCGCTGAAAGTACAAAGGTACTGGTACTGGGGACGGGACTCTTCGGTCACTCCGAGCTCCTGTGTGTAGCCGTACTCTGAGAGACAGCAGCTCTGTCACCCTCCACGACAGCGGCTCAGGTGTTCGGAGCCTCACCTCTTCCTGGAGTCGGTGGGCGTGGGTGGCGAGTGGGCGTCGGCCTGCAGGATGCAGTCCATGTGGTCGTGGGCGGAGCTGTAGAGCCGCTGCGCCACTTCGCTCTGGACGGGTCCGTCTCCGAAGGCGTCCATGATGTCATCCATGGACGGGAACTCGCACTGGCCCCGCCTCTTGGCGCGCTGGCGTAGTTTGTTCCTGTGATGCTCGATCTCGGACTTGTGCCTGAGCGCCACCTGCAGGAGCACATCAGTGTGGGCAGAGAGGCCGGAGCGGCGGCGGGACCGTCCGTCTTGTGGGCGTCTCACCTCGGTGTTGACCTTCTCGGCGAGCGAGGGGCTCGGCTCCGGCGCCACGTGCGGCGGGCTCGGCCGCGGCTGCATGGCGATGAGCTGCACCTTGTTGGCCTGACGACGGGTCCCGTCTGACGAGCCGCGGGACAGCCGGTCCACGTGGTCAAAGATGGAGGACGAGGACAGGAGCTCGTCCGGACCGCTGCCCGAAGGAGCTGCGGCGCCGCCACAGGGTCAAAAGGAGGCCGTCAACTCCAACTCCCACAGTGCACTTGGCCAACAGAGCCGCAGTAACCATAGCAACACGTTGTGTTGTGAACTCACCCATCTTGTTCCTCCCTTCGCCGAACAGCGTGAAACAGAAACGCGCGTCAGCTCTTTTCATCGTTCACAGCCGATCGCTTCCCTTTTGACCTCCTGCTTACCATTTTTGGGCGTCTTCCTGTGCTGCTTTCCCTCGTTGGGCGTGGCCACAGGTCTGGTGCTCTCCTCCGCTGACTCCCTGCCGCTCGATTGGTCGCTTCCTAGCGAGTCCCCGTCCGACGGGCTGAGCCTGGCGAGACACCGGGGGGCAAATGAGGCAGTGGGAGCGGCCGCCGTCGGCACGCCGAGGGCACCCGGCGGGTGTCTGACCTTCCGCGCCGCCGGCTGGATCGAGCGACCTTGGTGGACGAGCCTTTGGATTTGGGGGTGTTGAGGTCCCCGCCGTCGGAGGGCGTGGCCTCTTTGACGGGCGGGGGCAGCGGGCCGGGCTCCTGGATGACCATGATGTCGTCCTTGCTGTGCTGACCGAGGTGCAGCTTGGCGAAGTCGAAGCCTTTGACGCTGGGAGCCTGAAGCTGCAGAGGACAGGGGACAGGGGACAGGGGACAGAGCGGTGAGCCAGGGCGCGTCAGGACGGGGGCCGCACGCGTCTCCCGTCCAGCCCGGACACCTTCTGTCTCTGCTGGATGGTGTTGATGGCGTCCGGTTGGAACTCCAGCTTCTCGGAGCCGCACAGCTTCCAGTAGAGGATGATGATGATGAAGACGGCCAGCAGGACGGGGACGACCACGCCCACGATCAGCCAGATGCTGCTGCTCTGCGTCTCGGCTGGGGGGACGGACAGGGTCTCCACAGCTGCGGACGGGTTGGGAGACAGGTGAGGGAGAGCCGAGGGACAGACGGGAGACGGGCGCGGGACGGCTGAGGACACTCACGCTGCGCCAGCGGCCTCTGGACTCGGTGTCCGAGGACGATGGCGGCTCTTTGGAGGTCCAGCCGGTTCATGGTGGCGGCGGTGACCTCGGCCGGGATGCGCTCGCCTCCCGCGGCCTCCACGAAGTAGAAGACCTCCAGGGGGCGCTCCGAGCCGGACAGCCTGGACACCCGCACCACCTGGGCAAGGAGAGGCCGTCACCCCCGAGTCCCCCATCCGAGTCCCCCCTCCCGCGTTCGGAGTCTACCTGCAGACTGCTGTTGCCCACCGCCGTGGCTCTCCTCCAGCGCCTCCTGCTGGTCTCCTGCAGACCCTCCTCCAGCAGCAGGGCCAGGCGGCGCTCCAGCCGAGCCTTGAAGCTCCTCTCGGCCACCAGCTGCTCCTGGACCCCCAGCAGCACTGAAACACACGCGTGTCCTCGCATGAGGTCCCCGGGCGGAGGACAGCGGACCGGCTCCAGGACAGGTGTCCTCTTACCTGTGCGGACCCAGGTGGAGCGCAGGTGGTGCGACGTGTTGAGCTCCAGGTAGTGGAAGGCTGACAACACACACACACACACACACACACACACGTTCAAATCAATGACCACGTGCGGACGATCGATGGGTCCTCTCGCAATCTCGCGGTGAAGTGGCGGCGTACGTTCGGCGATCTGCAGCACGGGAAATCCCACGTAGAAGCTGAACTCCACCAGGCTGAGCTTCCGCAGGTGTTGGCTGACCTCCGACCCCGTCAGGTAGCCACGCCCGTCACGGACCGCGAAGGCGATGTCGACGGGAACTCGGTCCCCCGGTGCCGGCGGCCGGCCGGCGCCCAAGGTGATGTTCAGGAGCTGGGAGGAGCGGAGGCGGTCAGCGGCCTCGCGGCGCGACGGCGGCGGCGGCGGCCTGAGGTCAGCGGGGTCATCCTCACCTGGACTGTGACGTTCCCCGCCTCGTGCGCCCGCCGCCGCGTCTCTGCGTACGCCATCGCCAGGCCGCGCTCCACCTGCTCGCTGAAGTTGCAGACCCTGACGTCCGCGTGGGCGGGGACGAACTGCAGCACCGAGTGGATCTGGAACCGGAGGTCCGGTACGGTGAACAGCGGCAAGACGGCGGGGATGGGCCCGGAGCCGCGCGGCGCCTGGCGCAGCGTGTTGATGACCGCGATGGCGGTGAAGATCATCGATCCCGACACCACGCGAAAGGCGAAGCTGGATGGCGTCCTGAGGAACTGCGGAGGAAGCGGACGGCCGGGTGAGCGGTCGGGCCCGCCGTTCGCAGAAGAACCCCACGGGCGGGACACGCCGCGGCTGCCGGCGGGCTCACCTGCAGCTCCACCGAGCGGTTGAATTCCCTCCTCAGGAGCTCTCGCACTTGGCTGAAGCCGGCCGACGAGCCTTTGGAGCTGACTGGGGACGCAAGCGCAGAGAGCGGCTCAGCGGACACGCGGCGGCGGCGGCAGCGCGGCGCGGCGGTCGGCGGCCGGCTGCTTACCTACTCGCACCAGGTACATCTCCGGCTTGGTGACGTTGCACAGGTACTGCCTGGTGGGCGGGGTCTGGGCCACTCGGGGCGTGGTGACGGGCGGCGCTCTCGTCAGGCTGACGGCCGTCATCCGAGTGGTGGCGGTCGCAGCTGTGGTGGTGGTGGTGGTGGTGGCGGCGGCGGCGGTGGCGGTGGGGGGCGGCTTGTCCGTGACGCCGGAGGGCCTGTCGGGTCTCTCGGGGCGCGTCGGCGGCCCCAGCGGGGGCGGAGGCGGGACCCGGCTGCTGGTGTTGGACGGAGGCCGAGGGGGGGCGGGAAGAGATGGGGTGGTGGGGGGCACGGGCGAGACGGTGAGGGCGGGGACGGGGCCCGGCTGGGGACCGGGGCCCGGGGGCGGGGCCAGAGTGGGACGGAGGCTCTGCGTGGTGGTGGGGCTGATGGAGGGCTTCTGGCGCCGCCTCTCCTCCCCCGCCTCCTCCTCCCTCCCCCGCTCCCTCCCCCGCTCCCTCTCGCGGGCCAGCAGGTTGGTGTAGTACTCCAAGCTGTTCATGTCCGGCAGCAGCAGCTCGGTCGGCTCCAGGGGCATCATGTCCTCAAGGTCATAGTCCTCGTCCCAGGTGGGGAAGACATCTGGGTGGGTGGGGCGGGTGTGCAGGTGGATGCTGGGGGTGGAGGAGGAGGGGGAGAGGGGGAGGCGCGAGGAGAGGGGCAGCGTGGGGCGGGCGGGGAAGGCGGTGTCGTAGGAGACCCAGTCCCCCCCGCCGCCGTCCCGCTCCTCGTACGGGTGGCTCGGCAGCGGCGTGGCGAGGGCCAGCTCCTCGCCGTCGGGGACCATGAAGGACAGGGTCTCCAGGTAGTCCCCGGAGCCCCAGGCCTCCTCCAGGGAGGGGCCGTGCTCCCAGGGGGGAGGAGGGGTGAGGGTGGGCTGGCTGTGGGGAGGGAGGGGCGGAGGGAGGCTGGGGGACAAGAGGTCCGGCGGCCGGAGCAGGAGGTGGATGCCCTGCGCCCCCGACTCGGGGTCCCCGTCCACGCTGCCGCTGTCGCCGTGGTAGCCGGGCTCCGAGAACCAGCCTGGGGGGACGGGCCTGGGACGGGAGGGGGGAGGGAGGGAGGACGGGGAGTGCGACGAAGGCTCGCTCGTCCGGTTGAAGTCCGGCACACCTGGGAGGGGGGGGGGACACAAGCAGGGGGCCCGTTTGAAAGCCTGGCTCGAGACCGGGACCGGACCCAACGAACCGCCGGCCCGCGGCACCGCCCGACGGGAACTCCCGACGACCGGATCGGCCAGAGACTTGTCGGCTGGCTGGCGACGAGGAAGCCCCCCCGCCCCCCCGCCCCCCGCGCGTACGGCGACCGCGTCATGACAGAGGCGCCGCTGTGACGCCCACAGCTGCAGCTCCTCTGCAGTCGCTCGCAACCTATTTGTCTTGGTGACACACATGCAGCCTTGACTGGGCTTCTTTCATCTGGTTGCCATGGCGACGCCGTGCTTTGCGGCAGCGTCACGTGCCGAACGGAGGCGAGTCATTGGTATTCAGAGGACGACACCCCCAACAGTCAGAGGGAGGGAGGGAAGGGGGGGGGGGGAGGGGAGGAGGGGGGGGGGCTCTGCTTGGCTCACCTGTGCGAGCTGCTGCGATCCCAGACTGTGGTCACGTGACCACCTTCAGCTGCAGCGCCACAGAGAAGCAGGTCAGAGCTGATCGCAGATCAGTTCCACCTTCAACTCGTTCAACACCTCATCGTCTCTGCCCTGACGTGAGGGTCCTCGGCCCCCGAGGGCCCCCGGGGGCCCCTGGGGGCCCCTGACCTTGAGGCTTCCAAACAGCCGTCAATCACGTCTGACTCTGAATCCGATTGGTGGATCATTCCGAGGTGGTTCGCCGCACATACGGCCACAGTGTGACATCAGCGGGTCATGTGACTCAGGCAGAGCGTGCGCGCGCGTCTCCGTGAGGGTACCAGGAGGTTCCTGCAGCCTCGCGAGGAGTTCCTCTGCGCGCTCCAAGGTCGGAGGTCGCGGCTTACCTGGAGCCGGCGAGCTGGAGGTCGCCAAAGACGCCGCCGCGGCGGCCGCCAGCAGGACCACAGAGAGGGGCGCGCCTCTCGGCTTGGTCATGGTCCTGGTCCCGGTCCCGGTCCTGGAGCCGGGGCCCGGCCCGATCTCAGGGTCCATCAGGGTCCGCGGGGAGGCCCATCAGGAGGACCTGCACACCACAGAAGAAGAAACGGGTCGACAAAAGAGCCCACGAAGGCCGCCAGCCAGGACCCAGAGACGAACACCGTGCCGGCGCCCCCCGGAGGACGGGAGGGTCACGCCACTGACTCGCTCCGTCCAGCTGAAGTTCCAGCGAGTTTCTGGAAGATGCTCTATACCGTACATGCTAGTGGGAGGAAGATGCTCTACGCAGAGAGGAACATGGAACTCGGGACAAACCGAAGCAAAAATCAGCTGAGAGAGACGAGCGACACGCAGACGCAATCGCGCCGGAAGGCTGCTCATGCCGACCAGCTGCTGTGCGAATGCCAACAGGACGTGAGCTGAGACACCTTTCCCGCCGCCGCCGCCAGGAGGACTGGCTCGGTTCCAGTCAACAGACCCTCCGCAAAATAGTCACTGTTACAAAGCAGCAACTGGGCTGCGACGCAGAGATGAACGGGAGGCGGCTCTGACGCGTTTGGCTCCGTTCACACCTGAACCGGTTTCAGGTGCGAGGCCGTTTCTCCCGCATCCCCCTGACGGCTCTCGGCTCGGCTCGGCCCGGCCCGGCCTCCGCTCACACTGACCCAGTTACCTGACGCCCCCCCCTCCCCGCTCCCCCCGCAACACCGGGCGGGACGGCGGCTTCGTTCCGCTCGCAGCCTCCGTGTTCCGGCGACTGGCGGCCGGCTTCCCGGGACCGGGTCCCGCGATGGAGGCTCCTCCTCGCCGCCGCCGCCGCCGCCTCCTCCTCCGGCGGGAGTCAGCCGCAGCTGGCGGCTCCGCGCCGATCGAAGACGCCGAGACGCGGCGCTGCGGATCGCCGCCCGCCACGATCAGGTCGATGAAGGCGTGATGTGAGGGGGGGCGATCCGAGCCGAGCCGTCCCGAGCCGCGCCACCATCCCCTCCGCGCGGACACCTACCTGCCATCCTGGAGATGCGATTCGGGCGCGTCACGCCTCTCCACAGCCGCGCGGCGCGCTCCCTGCGCGGGGAAGGAGGAGGCGGAGAGTCCCTGCAGAGTCAGACTTTCCTCCTCCTCCTCCTCCTCCTCCTCCTCCTCCTCCTCTCTGTCCGCAGTCTTCTTCAGCTCCTCCTTCACCAGCAGCCGTCCGACACGGATCCGTCCGCGCCAGACCCGGATCAGGGCTCGTGCGGTGTCGGTACCGGTCCGGCGCGGCTCCGAGTCATCTGATTCAAATCTGCAATTCAAACGACTCGGAACCGGATCCGCCTCAGGGGGACCGGAACGGAACCGGCTGCGGATCCGCAGACCTGCGCCCTGAGACTTCTCTATGAGGCAGGAGGTTTACTACGAGGGGGGGCGGGGGGGTGCGGGGGCAGGAGGAGGAGAGGAGGAGGAGGAGGAGGCGTTGAGACTCCTCATCAGGCTGCAGCTGAAACTGTCACACAAACATCACAAACAGTCTGAATCCGATTTATTGAAGCAGAAGCAGATAAAGTAATCAGATTACCATCCTGATGTAACGTTCCTCCAGTAACAGTCACACTCACACACAGGAAGCCAGGTGCTCGAACCCCTTCAGAATAAAGGCGTTTTGAGCACCCAGCCGAGCAGAAAATCCACCAACTTCCGTGAAACTTTGGGACCTTTATTTTCTCGACTCGCAACCAAAACCTGCGACTCGCTTCGTCTTTCCGGCTGAAATCCAGGACGGAGCACAAACATTTCGGCACTTGGACGCACAGCTTGGATGAACCTCGACGTCGGAGCGCCTCACTGGTCTCCCCGTTTCCAGCAGTGACCCCTGCTGGAGCCAGCGACACATGACAGCGACGCGTGCGGACCAAGAACCTTCAGAATAAAAGCCTTTCGGGCCTCAGAGAGCGTCTGGCTGCCGTTCTTGTGCGTCTGAATACTTGTGACCTCGCGTCAGAGGTCAGAGGTCAGCGTGCGGAGCCTCTCCCGAGCCAGGCGCCGCTCCACCTCGGCGGCGGACACGAAGTGAGGCCGGCGGCGGATCTTCCTCTTGGTGTTGTGTCGGAAGTTCCTCTGGTACAGGTCTGCGGGGAGACGCGGCCGGGACGCGTCAGAGGCCGGACCGCCACGGGACGCCGCAGCTCGGTCGGCGGCGGCGGCGGCGGGACCTACCCTGGAAGCTGATGACGTACGTCCTCTGACCCTTCACCACCTCCACCGTGGCCGCCTCCCCCGACAGGAAGTCCCGCTCCAGGGTCTCGGAGGACACCGAGGTGCTGCGCTGCGTCTCGTCCTGAGGGCGACACGGCGCTCAGGGAGGACGCCGGACCGGACCTCGCCCCCCCCCCCCACCCGGACCCCCCGGTCTTAAGCGGGACTCACCGGCTGTCCGTACTCCACCCAGGTGTTGCGCGAGCCCTTATAGAACCAGCGCCACCTGGTGGTCAGGCTGTAGTGAGGCGGCTTCAGCACGGAGGACACGGTGGACAGGCGGCGGACGCGCTGCGGGCCGCGAGTCATGGTCTGGAAGTGGACGGGCCGGTCGCCAGCGCTGAAAGGACAGAGAGGACACCTGGCAGCGGGGGGTCCAGGTGGGGCGGGGCTCAGCGGCAAATGACCTCTGACCTCTGCGTCTTGGACGGGTCGCAGAAGTCTCGCTCGATGTCCTCCATGCGCGGCAGGTCGGTCCAGGACGCCCCGTCCAGCGCCTGCCACCTGTAGGGCAGCACGAAGTGCTCCTGCAGGCACTCGTCTGCCGAGGAAACGAACTCAGCCACTTCCAGCGCGCCAGCGGCGAGCGCCAGAGCGGCAGAGCGCCCCCCGCGGGACGGGAGGAGGACTCACCGTGGAACCTGCAGCTGTTCCTGAGGAAGTGCAGACAGATGCTGCGGCCGGCGTCGTCCGGCGGCGGTTCGCGCCGAGAGCCGGGAGGCTGCGCTGGAAGGACACGCCGCCGCGGGTCAGCGGGGGGAAGATGCTCTAAAGGTGGAGGCGAGCTGCGGCGTTTGAGCCTCACCGGCGGCGGCGGCGGCCCTCAGCTGCTGGGCGTTCCTGTAGATGGCGGGCAGCCGGCGCAACCAGTCGCCGCTCAGGCCGCGCTCCTCCAGCACGCGGCGGCCGCGCTCGTCCAGCTCGTGCAGCTTGTTGCACTGGCGGCCGAAGATGCAGCGGTCCTGCAGGAAGTGCAGGCACAGGTGCACCTTGGTGCAGGTGCTGCTGAAGCCGCAGGAGCCTTTGTTGTAGTGGAGACACACCTGGAGGAGAGAGGGGGCGGAGTTGGCAAGAGGTGAGAATCGCGGAGAGCGGCGGCCAGCCTGCGCGCTGTGGGCGTGGCGTGGGCGTGGCCTCACCTCGGGCAGCAGGGCGGGGTCGCTCTGCAGCAGCAGCAGCAGCAGCGGCTCGTCCTGCAGCTGCTGGACGCCGTGGCGCCGCAGCAGCGGCAGGTTGTGCTCCGACTGCAGCTCGTGGGAGAACTTGCAGACTCTCCTGGCACCGCAACACAAAGCAACAGGGGGCCGTGAACGCAGCATCACACCTGCCTGACTGCAAATTGGTGGCCCGAGTCCTCGTTCACCATGGCAACCACAGAGCCCCCCCCCCCCCGCACGAACTTCTGCTCCTAATGTTGCTATTGTTGTGTTATCGTTGTGTCCCTGTTGTGTTACGGCTTTTGTTGCTCTCAGGCAGGTTTCGTTTTCCTTAAGTTTCGTTTCCGCCCGCCGCCGACGTTCGGCTCCGTATCACTCCGCGGCGGCGGCCTAACTTGGTCCCGTGCGAAGCGTCTTTCCGCGGGTTTCCCTTCCTTCTCGTCTCGACCACTCGAGTTCACCCGCGCGGGTAACTCGCAACTCCTAAAAGTGTGCGACGCGCGCGCCCGTGCGCGCTCACCTGCCCTTGCCGAACCTGCAGGTCCCGTAGACGAAGTACTTGCAGAGGTGCAGCCGGTCGCAGGCGGCGCACGGCTCCCCGCGGCCGTAGCGCCGGCACAGGCGCAGCGACGTGCGGGCCACCACGGCGCAGTCCTCCGCCCGCAGCGCGCCGTCCGCCTGCGGGCCGCGGACCAGCAGGAAGCAGGGGCAGCGCAGCACCATGGAGCACAAGGCGTCCTCCGACATGTGGCGCAGCCGCCGGTGGAGCTCCGCCAGCGGCAGCGAGCCTCCGTCCGCGCACAGGGCGCGCAGCGCCGCCACCATCTCCGCGCCCGACATGCTCGCTGCTCCGCGGGCACTGAGGGCCCGGAGGAGGCGGGAGGAGGAGGGGGACGGAGGAGGGGGAGGAGGAGGAGGGGGAGGAGGAGGAGGGGTAGGAGCAGGAGGAGAAGGGGGGAGGAGCAGGAGGAGGAGGAGCAGGAGGAGGGGGGGCGGCGGGGGCGGAGGAGGAGCAGGAGGCGGAGAAGGAG
>JASSRZ010000032.1:638591-666725 GCA_032164315.1 Malacoctenus gilli | reverse complement strand
GAGGAGGGGGGAGGAGTGGGAGGAGGAGGAGCAGGAGGAGGAGCAGGAGGAGGGGGGAGGAGTGGGAGGAGGAGGAGCAGGAGGAGGAGCAGGAGGAGGGGGGAGGAGTGGGAGGAGGAGGAGAAGTGGGAGCAGGAGGAGGAGCAGCAGAGCGCCGCTGGGTCCTCCTCGCCTCAGCCCCCGTCCGCCTCTCTGACGTCGGCCTCCGAGTCTCACCTGCGTGCCGACGTAAACACACGAACCACGTGGCCGCAGCGCCCCCTGCAGGCGCTCCTGTGCAGCAAGCTGAGCCCAGGGGGGAATCAGCGGGTGGGCGGAGTCACGCCGCAGGTGTTCTTCATCACCCCCGAGGTGACGAAGGGCTGAGTGTTTGGAGCTGCGTCCGGCGGGGAGACATGCTGCTGCTCGTCCTGTCCCTGTGTCTGTTCCCGGGGGGGCCGGCGGGGACGCAGACAGGTGAGACGCGGCGCCAGGAGGGCCACGGGGACGGACGGGAGGACAGGTGAGACGCAGTCTGACCCGCGGACGCCTCTCTGTGTCGTCGCAGCCGAGTTCGCTCAGAAGGCGTCGAACCGGAGCGACCGCCACGTCACCGCCGGCGACCTGACGGCCGCGGCTGCAGGTGCGTCCCCCGTCCCTGCGAGATGTCCCGCCTCTGAGCTGGACTCACCTGGCGCCTGTCTGTCCCGCAGGTGAGGCTTCCGCCCAGGCCAACGCCACGCTGAACCGAACGCAGCAGGAAGGAGACGCTGCGCTGGGACACTTCGGAGTCAGCCGTGAGTCCGGGGGACGCCCTGGGGGGGGGGACGCCCTGGGGGGGACGCGGCCTGCCTGTCTGTCTGTCCCCGCTGACCGGCTGTCCCCTCAGCTCTGGCCGGGCTGCGCTCCTTCTTCCAGGAGCAGGGGGTGGAGACGCGGATCATCGGGGGACAGGAGGCCTGGGCCCACTCCTGGCCCTGGCAGGTGTCCCTCAGGTTCTCGTCCATGCCCGCCTGCGGGGGCGCCATCATCTCGCCGCTGTGGGTGGTGTCGGCGGCGCACTGCTTCAGACGGTGGGTGCGGCGCCGCTCGTGGCCCGCCGTGCAGCGGAGACGCCCGGACGCCCTCTGATGGCGTCCCGACGGTGTCCGCAGGTACCGCAGAGAGTCCCTGTGGACGGTCCTGGCCGGGAAGCACGACCTGGAGGACCCGCAGGAGTCCGGACAACAGGTCTGAGGACAGCCGTGGGCGCGTGCCGAGGGGTGAGGACGCGCCGGCTCAGGTCTCTGTCCCTGTCTCTGTCCAGCTGGTCGGCGTCTCGGCCATCGTCCCCCACCGCGCCTACAACCCTCGCACCAAGGACGCGGACGTGGCTCTGCTGCGGCTGCAGCGGCCGCTGTCCTTCGGCCGCTACGTCCGTCCCATCCACCTGTGGATGAGCCCGCTGCCCCGGTCCAGGAGCTGCACCGTCACCGGCTGGGGCTCCACCCGAGAGAGTGAGGCCGGCCTGCGGTCCCTCCGCGCGGTCCCTCCGGCCGCCTCTCACCCGAGCCGTCTGTCCCCCAGATGGACCGCGGGTCCACCGGCTGCAGGAGGTCAACGTGAGCGTGCTGCCCCCGGAGGACTGCGACCAGTACTACAGCGGCAGGATCGGCGCCTCCATGTTCTGCGCGGGGCGGGACCAGGGTGGAGCGGACGCCTGCCAGGTGAGACGGGGTCCCTCGGGGCCGTCCCGGTCCACGCCCCCCGCCGGGCTGACGGCTCCCTCCGTCCTCTCCCTGTCTCAGGGGGACTCCGGGGGTCCTCTGTCCTGCTTCACCGGCAGCCGGCACCAGCTGGCCGGGCTGGTGAGCTGGGGCATCGGGTGCGGTCGGGCCGGCCGGCCGGGCGTCTACACCCGGGTGCAGCGCTACGCCCAGTGGATGGCCGACACCATGAGTGAGTGAGGCGGCGGCGGCGGCGGCGTCCTGCGGGGGGCGTCCTCGCCTGGCTGACCTGTCCCCTGTCCCCTCCACAGACCAGCAGAGTGTCCAGCTCACCGACGAGCTCCCCGCTGAAGGTTGCACCCACACACACACACCCACACACACACACACACTCCCCATTTGTGACTTGACCCCCACGCTGTCCCTCTGTCCCCCACTGTCCCCGTCCAGAGGACAGCTGCGGGAGGCGGCCCGTCTCCGGCTGCGCCCGGCTTCCGGCTCCGGCCTGGATCTCGGCGTCCCAGGAGGGCGCGGCGTCGGTGGGCAACGTGTCGGAGAGCTGCCCCTTCCTGTGGCCCTGGCAGGTCAGCCTGCAGTCCAACGGGCGCCATTACTGCAGCGGCGTGCTGATCCACCGCCGCTGGGTGCTCGCCGCCAAGCACTGCAGCGTCAGGTACGGCCGCGTCCTCGCCGGCGTCCTCGCCGCGGGCCCCTCCAGGCCAGCTGACCTGCGTCTGTCGCCCCCCCCCTCCCCCAGGGCCAAGGAGGACGTGGTGGTCCTGGGAGTCCACGACGTGCGCTTCCTGTCCGGTCAGGCCGTGCTGGTGGACGAGGTCTTCAGTCCGTCGCAGGACGGCGGTTTCCCTCCGCGGGCCGACCTGTCGCTGCTCCGCCTGAGCGTCGCCGCCAGACTGGGTCAGCGCCTCGCGCGGGACTTCCTGGTCCTCGGTGGTCCCGGTCTTCACTGACCCCTGTCTCCTAGGCCCCAACGTGTCCCCCGCGTGCGTCCCCGAGGAGGACGAAGAGCTGGACGACAGCTGGTCCTGCGTGACGGCGGGCTGGGGAGCGGCGAGGGCAGCAGGTGACCCCGACGACCTCCTGCAGGTGAGGCGTCGCCGCGGCGACGGCGGGACTCAGGCGTCTCCTCCCTCCCGCAGGGGACCTGAACCCGGACCGGCTGCACCACGCCGCGCTGACGCTGGTCAACCAGACCGCCTGCAGGCTGCAGTGGGGGGGCTTCATCAGCGACGCGCACATCTGCTGCCATCCCGCCGGCTCGGCCTCCTGCATGGTAACCGATCACTAAGGCTGCTGCGTCGCCCCCTGGTGGCGGCGGTGGGAGAGGTTTTTGGCTGAACGCCGCGGCTCGCCGCCGTGGTTCCTGTGAACTTCCTGTTTCCCTGCGATGTGTTCAGGGCGACTCGGGCGCGCCGCTCTTCTGTCAGAAGCGGGGGACCTACTTCCTGTTCGGCGTGGTGTCGTGGGGCAGCTGGCGCTGCGACGCCACCAAACCGGCGGTCTTCACCAAAGTGGCGGACTTCTCCGCGTGGATCCACGAGGTCACCGACAACCAATGAGACGCCCCCGCCGGGAGGAGGCGGAGTCCCGCCGTCCGACTCTCACCCTGAATAAAACAAACGACTTTGTGCGTCACACACGAGTCTGGCGCCTTTTTCTCTGCTTTTATTGGTCGCTCACAAACAGCTTCACATGAAATCTGCGCCGCGATTGGACGGTTTCGGACGTCCCCCGCCAATGTCTCCGCACGTGACGAGACGCCCGAACGGCCGAGTCCTTCAGCTCGCCCACCGGTGAGGGTGGGCGGAGTCTCAGCTGTCCTGCAGCACGTCCAAGGCTCCGCCCGCTGCACGTCCGTCCTGCAGACACAGAGGACAAGCTGGACGTCACCGTGTGGACGGACGGCCGCGGATCAGGACTGGACTGACCGCTGCGAGCGTTCCCTTCAAAGTAAAAGCGCATGGAAGCCCGAGGACCCACCTGCTGACTCTCGGGGGCGGTGGCGACCGCGTCGGACTCGTGCGGCGCCGGACCGGCTTCGTAGACCGGGTTGGAGATGTTGCGGCTGCGGGTTTGCGGCGGCTCTTCCTCCTCCTCCTCGTCTTCATCCTGCCGGGCAGAGCAGAGGAGGAGAAATGAAGGCAGACTGGACGCCGCAGTCCTCCCGTTGCAGACGCGCTCACCTTGAAGTAGTGGAACCTGAAGGCTTTGGTGCTGTGGGCGTAGAATCGGTGACCGACGAACAGAACGGCGGCCGCCACGGCGACCAGCAGCACCACGCCCACGCCCATCCCCGCCTTGTGCGCCGCGTGCGTCTGTAGAGCCAATCAGAGCCCGGCTTAGAGGACGGCATGATGAGGTCATACTGTCGTGTCGCACCTCCGGCGGCGCCGTTTCGTGATGACGTCACCTCGCGGCTCGGGGGTGGAGCCTTCAGCGGGCCTTGCAGAACATGGATGATGCCGTTGGAAGCCAGAATATCGGCGTCGGTGACGAAGCGATCGTTGATGTAGCGAGACGCCTGAGGAGAAGCAGACGGCGGTCAGACAGGCGGTCTCCGTTCTCCTCCGCCTATCTGTGGAACAGCTGCGAACAGCCGCTCCTTTACTCTTGTAACGCCACTTTGAGCCACAAGGTGGAGACTTTGACCGAAAAGACGGGAGGAGAGCCACTGATTCCTGCCCCCCAGTGGACACCAGAGGTCAGTGCGTCCTGTCCGGAATAAACTCTCCACAATAAGAGTCTGACCAGCACGGACGGGTCCAGCAGGTCGGCCACGCCCACCACGCGCAGGCTGCCCACGGCGGTCCGGATGCGGCTGCCGTTCTTCAGCCGGCTGAGCGGGAACTCCTGGCCGGCGCACAGGTGGAACTCGATGTCCCGCTGGGACAGCGTCTGAGGGACAGACAGGGGGACGCGCTCAGGGGACAAAGCCGAAACGGGGCCGTTTCTCGGCGGCGGCGGCGGCTGACCTGATTGTGCAGCAGGCCGGCGTTGTCGGGGACGAACAGCGTGGAGCGAAGCGCCGGGTCGCTGAGACGCGTCACGAAGCGCCGTCCGGAATCGGACACGTCCGAGAAGTTCAGGACTTGCTGCGGAGGGACGGAAGAAGAGACGTCTTCGGGTTGCCACGTGTGTATGAGAGGGAACACACACACACACACACAGGTGTGTGTGAGGCTGCGACTCACGGTGAGGAAGTTGGAGAAGGTGGGCGTGGCTCGCAGCACCTGCAGCAGGTTTCCGGTGCAGCTGAAGCCGTTTCCAAGGTAACCTTCTTGACACTCACACTGCACCTCTGCAACACACACACACACCGTGATGAGCTGCACACACACACACACACACACACACCCTCCGTCCCTCCGTCCCTCGCTCACCCTTCATCCGGTAGCAGAAGGTGTCCCAGGTCTCGCTGAGGTTCTTGCGGGCGCCGTAGTCCACGATGCCGACGTGTCCGAAGCCGCAGTTGGGGTTGGAGTAGGTGGTGGGGTACGCCACCCGCGCCTGCTCCAGCCAGCCCGCCGCGCACATGTTCAGGCCACCCTGCGGGGAGCGCCGACCAGCGGGGGGGGGGCGTGAGAGAGCCGGGGGGCGGAGCGGATCCCCGCCGCGGTGCGTTCACTGACCTGCTGGGCGTAGGACAGCTGAGTGTACGTGGCCAGGCTGCCTCCCTCCGCCGCGCAGGCCTGCTGGGCCGCCGTGTAGTTCAGCCGGTACTGACCCCGGGCCGAGCGCAGGTGGAAGACCCCCAGCGTGGCATCTACACACACACACGCACACACACACACACACGCACACAGACACACACCAACGGACCTTCTCTGAGGTTTGCGCTCTACTGGGTGCTCTCTCGTTTACTCAGGAACTACGTTTGTGCGACACCTGCCACACGCCGCCCCGCCTACCTTCAAAATGGAGGTCGGTACATTTGGCGTCTTGGTGACAGCCGCCGTTGTCCTGGAGACAGCGGCTGATTGGCAGCTGCTTGAGCTCGCAGCTCACGCCGTCACCAATGTAGGCGTCCTTACAGGTGCACTTCTTCTTCCCCTGACACACACACACACACACACACACACACATGAACCCAAACCACCAGGCTGAATGTTGCCGAACCGGCCACATCCCGCGGCGTGCTCACTGGCGCTGTCATGGTGCAGATGGCGTGCTCGTGGCAGCCGCCATTTTCCCCAGAGGCGCAGGGGTCGATGGGCTGGCAGGTGAAGCCGTCTCCGGAGTGACCTTTCGGACAGGTGCAGGTCACCTTCTCGCCGCTCTGCGAGCATTTGGCGCCTTTGGCACAGCCGCCGTTCCAGATGTTGCAAAAGTCCATGGCTGTGGGGACAGAGAGACAACCAACACGGGGTGTGTGTGTGTGTGAGTGTGTGTGTGTGTGTGTGTGCGTGTGTGTGTGCGTGTGTCCTCACCTGTGCAGGTGTATCCGTCTCCCACGTAAAATGGCCGACAGGCGCAGGTGTTGTTCTCCTTACAGACGGCTTTGGGAGAACATGACGGCGAGCAGAGAAGCACCTCAGCTGGAGGAGAAGACAGGAAGTTAGAGCGGCGGACGGACGACGCACGGACGGCGGTCGGACCCGTGTCGGGTGGAGGGACCGGGACCCACTCTGCTGGACCTGGCAGCGGTCCCCGGTCCAGCCGTCCTCACAGAAACACGCCCCCGTCCCTCGCCGTCCGTCCTCGCACGCGCCGTGTTCTGAGCAGTTGCAGGCTGAAAGGCGAGCCGCCGTCAAACGCTGCGGACACGGGACGCCGGCCGACAAGCTCCGCCCACCCAACCGCCCGCCGCCCTTTACCTCTACAGGTCGGCCCGAAGAACCCAGGGCCGCACCGCTCGCAGGCCGCGCCCACAAAGCCGCTCTCACAGGTGCAGGTGCCGTTGCCAAGGTGACCGTCGTCGCAGGTCCCCCGGTTGGAGCAGGGGGAGCGAGCGCCGCCCGGACACTCTGCGCCGGAAGCGCCGCCAGAGGTCACAAAGTAATAGATTACTGACGGAAATGGAACTCGTTACGGTCAACGGCGCAAAAAGAGATCTCGTTGTGGGTCGCATCAGCATCGGCATTAGCATTAGCATTAGCGGCTCCTTTCTCGAGATCATAGAGCAGCCTCAACATAGAGGATCTTCCTCCCAGTAATTGAGGGTCGTGACCGACCGGCGCTTCAGGCCGACATCTCACCCAGACAGTCCCGTCCGTAGTAACCACGGCAACACTTGGAGTTCCAGATGTTGACCGTGCAGATGCTGCGGCAGCCGGCGTCCTTGGCCACGTGCATGCTGGGAAGGTCGCACTTCTGCACGGCCTGAAGGACACACAGGACACAGGAAGTCGTCGCACGGCGTCCCGACCCCTCCGACCGCCGACCCCCGACCTCTGACCTTTTTTTTGTATCCCGAGGGACAGCGGGTGAGCGGCCCCGAGCACGGCCCGCAGTTCATCTACCACAGAAGAAGAGACAGCAGGTGGGCTCGCGCAGACGGACGCCAGGAAGCGGCGGCGTGCCGGACTGGCCGAGGACTGACCGTCACTTCCAAGCTGGACTGCTGGTCGCAGTGGCCCCCGAGGCTGGGCGGAGTCAGCAGGCAGTCGATGCCGTAGGCCAGGCCGCCCCGGAACTCCAGGTGTCTCTGGACCACGCGGCAGCGCTCGCCGTTCACCAGGATCTCGCCCTGTTGGCAGAGCGGACGGCGCTGGAACCTTCGGCCTCCTGCTCCCGTTTCCGGCTCGTCTCGTACTCACGATTCGGTCGGTCCCGGCGCAGGCGAACGACAGCGAGGAGCCCTGCAGCGTCCGAGCCGCGTCCAGGTAGACCAGCTCCTCGGCATAAACCTGAAGGGACGGACGGCCGCAGACCACGTGATACAGTGACTGGAAGGGGGGGAAGGGGGGGGGGGCGGGTCGCTGTCCTACCCTCTGGTCAGGGATGATGTGGTACTTGAGGTGCTCCAGCAGCTGAGGGCGGTTTCGCGGGTGGAACAGGAAGTCCTTCTGCTCCTGCTGCAGAGACGCCATGGCGCCGTCCGAGGGCAGGAAGAGCGTCAGCGGCTGGTTCAGCGCCTCGTTCACCACGTCCATCACACCCGCGTCCTGAAACGCGCAGCGCTCGCAGAAGTCAAGCCGGCGGCCAGCTCGTCGCGCCGTCCGGCCGCGCGAGACAGCGGCTCGACGGCGTCCTACCTCCAGCAGTTTGTAGAAGGTTTTGTAGCCGTGCCGCTCGGCCACGTCGGTCAGGTTGAGCTGCGACGTGTCCTGAACAGAGAGGCAGCGGTTGGTCGTCGCCCCCCGGTGGCCGACGGACACCGGAGACGTTTCTCACTTGCAGCAGCTGAGTGTTGTTGACGTCGGGAGGGTTCAGGACGCGGTTGATCTCGTGGATGATCCCGTTCACGCTGACATCATCGCTCCGCGTCACGTTGGCGTGGTTGACGAAGATCGTCTCCTGAAAGCGGACGGACACGCGGACGGATGAGGCGCAGGACGGAGGAAGGGGGCCGGACTCCGCCCTCTGACGGCTCACCTGGACGGAGCCCGTGGTCAGCACGTGCCCGGACAGCGAGGTGAGGTTGCGCGGTTGCCTGAAGTCGGCGGGCAGCAGCGTGTGACACATGACGATGTGACTGCGCACGTGATTCCCAAAGTTCTGCTTGGACCGCAACAGTTTGGACTGAGGGACGAGCAGGACAGAGAGACGGCGTCACCGAGGACCGCCTCTGGCCCCGCCCTTCTTCTGACTACTCTCAGTTCCTGACCGCGTTGGACGCGAGGGTCTGACCTGAGTCGCCCGGGACATGGCGTCCGCGGTCGGCGCGAAGACGGTGAAGGGGCCGCGGCCCTGCAGCGAGATCTGGGCCACCTGCGAGCAGAGGAGGTCCGGTCAGCTACAGGCCGCCGCCGCCAGCGGGGGGCGACGGAGGGACGCGCGTCCTCGCTCACCATCACGCTGAGCAGGAAGTTCCTGAGGCCTCGCACGCCGAGCTCCTGGGAACAGGAAGTGGTCAGAGAGCGGGCAGAGACACGCAGCGGGGACGCGCGGCGGGACCGAGCCGCTCACCCGCTGCACGCTGCCTTTGCACTGGACGCCGTCGCCGACGAAGCTGCTCAGGCACCGGCAGCTGCGGGCGCCGGGCGCCGTCATGTTGCAGCGGGCGAAGCGGTGGCAGCCGCCATTTTTCTGTGGACAGCAGCCGTGAGAAATGTTGGGGTCCCGGTGGCGGCGGCGGCGGCAGTGGGCTCAGACTCACCGTCCTGCACAGGTTGGTCATATTGCAGCTGCGTCCGTCGCCTGAGAAACCGTCCCGGCAGGCGCAGGAAGTCTGCGCAGAAGAACGGCGGCGTTAGACCGGACCGCGAACGCATCACCATTAGTCCTCCCCGGGACGAGACGGTGCCGCTTTTACTTTGTTTGGTCCCACGTGGACACAGTCGGCGTTGGCGTGGCAACCTCCGTTTCCCTCCAGACACGGGTTGACCTCTGAGGGGGGACACGCGGGGTCCGTCAACAGGAGGGGAGGGACATAGCAACTGTTCACACCATGAATGGCGACCAGAAGAAGCAGCTCTGCCGACGCCGACACACCGTCAACGTACCGACGCACACCAGTCCGTCCCCGCTGTAACCATGGTTACAGGCACAGTCTCTGCGGCCGGGGCGAGTTCGCTTACAGACGGCGTTCACACTGCAGCCGCCGTTTTCCGCCTGGCACGGATCGACCGCTGCACACACACTCATCATCGTCATCATCACCTTGCTGTCTCTGTGTCAAAGGGTGTGTGTGTGTGTGTGTGCGTGTGTGTGCTTGTACCTGCGCAGAAGGTCCCGTTTCCCGCGAAGCCAGCGGCGCAGCGACACTCGGGTCCAGAGGGAGGAATCACGCAGCTGTGAGAGAGGGCGGCAGGCTGACACTTCCTGTTTGCGTCCCGTGGGGCCAGCGGGGGGCGCCGTGGAGCACCTTACTCACTTGGCACTGGTGTGGCACTTCACCGAGCCGCACAGTTCGTCCGCCCCCGATTGGATTCCTGCAACGGCACGAAGAACAAACGTGGGTGACGTCGCTCGGGGCGCGAGGACGCCGGATGGGCGTGGCCTTCGTACTCTGGTCGCAGCGGACTCCTCGCCAGCCGACGTCGCACCGGCACGTCCCGTCCCCCTGGATCCCCTCGCTGCAGCGCCCGTTTTGGCAAGCGCAGTCTGCAGGCACAGCGGGGAAGAAGAGGAGGGTGAGGAGGAGGATGAAGACGGGCGCTCGGCGCCGCTCGGCGAGGGCCGCTCACCCTGGTCGCAGTGCACGCCGTATCGGCCGCCCCGGCACGTCTCGCAGGCCGTCCCGTCGAAGCCGTCGCTGCAGCGGCAGGTGCCGGCGCCGTCCGTCCCGTCCGAGCACGCGCCGTTCCCGAAGCAGGGCCGGCCGGCGGCGCCGGGGCACGGCTCGCAGTGCGGCCCGAAGAAGCCGGCGCAGCAGCGGGGCGCCTGCGGACACGGCACAGGGTGAGACGGAGCACGGCGGCGCCCCCCGGAGGCCCGGCTGCGCGGCCGCACGTACGATGTTCTCCTCCAGGCAGGTGGCGATGCAGCCGATGGTGGTCAGCTGCTCGCGGCCGAACGTGCGCCTCAGCATGCAGTTCCTCACCTTGGCCGACTCCTGCGGGGACGACAGGGCGGGTCAGCGAGCGGTTACCGTGGAAACCCCAGCGGTTACCAGCGAGGGACCGAGTGACGCCGAGAGAGTCCGCAGCTCTTCAAGAGGTGCGGCGAGGAGAACCGACTCGCGGAGCTGCTTCTTCAGCCATTCGCAAACCTGCAGCCGGACCGAACGCTGCGCGTCAGTTGCGAGCGGGAGGCGGAGCTCTTACGTCGGGGACGCTGTCGTTGGGGCAGATTTTGTTCTGGTGGAACAGGCAGTCGACGCACGGCCCCTGCGGGCAGAAAGCACAGCCGCACTCGGCGGTCAGCGAGCGCAGCGGCGCCGGGGCGGCGCCGTCCGCTCCTCGGGGCGCTACCTTGAACCGCTTGTAGGTGACGTCGTCGCAGCGGTTGCGGACGACGGGCAGGACGGCGGACAGGCCGTGGACCACGCCGCTGCCGCTCAGGATGTTGGAGGCGTTCACCTGGGCGTCGTTCACAAACACCTGCGGACACACAGGCGGGCCGGCGTCACTCGGGGGTCACCTGTGCGGGGGTCAGCCGTCTCCGTGGCGAGCGGCGGCGCCGACCTTCCCGTCTCGCGGGTAAATCCCGAGCTGGAAGGAAGAGCCGAGCAGCGTTCGTTTGTATCCTCCCAGCTGGAGGTCGCTCCGCAGCAGGCAGTGAGACGGCACCACGTGGTAGCGGGTCGTGTTGGCGTCCTGCCCACAAACAACAACAACAACAACAACAACGAGGAGGAGGAGGAGGAGGTCAGCGGAGCCAGCAGGACGAAGGCCAACGTGCTGGCGTCCGACTTGCTGCGAGGTCCCCACCAGGGACGCCGCCGACGTTTTGCGAAGGTACTCGGCGACGGCGGCGTCCGTCGGAGCGAAGACGGTGAACTCGTCAAATTGTTCAATCTGGGCGGTCAGATTGTGATCCTGGAAACACACGAGAGGCACCGAAAGCGCACGTGAGACAGACAGACAAACAAACAAACAAACAAACAAACAGCAGCGTGGGACTTCTTACAATGAGCGCTGATCTGAAGAGCGAGAACTCGGGCCTGATGGCGAGCGTCGCCAGCAGACCTTCACTGGACTTCCTGTCAGGAACCAAAACCTGCAGGCAGAAGCGCCAAAACAGCGGCTGAGTGCGGAGACCAATGAGGAGCGGCGCCGCGCCGCGGTCGAGCGCCAAACCTTGTCGATGACGTGGATCAGCCCGTTCGTCGCCGCGAGGTTTGGCGTGATGATGGTTGCCCCGGCAACAGTCACGATCTGACACAGCAGACAGACGTTTCGGTTGGTTCACACTGCAGTGACCCTTTCACAATAAAGTGTGACCGACACAACCGAGAGGAGCGAGGAGGGAAGACTGTCCGAGGACAAAACACTCGGGATTCACAGGACCTTCCAGGACCTTCTAGGACCTTCTAGGACTTTCTAGGACCTTGAAGGACCTTCCAGGACCTTGAAGGACCTTCCAGGACCTTCTAGGACCTTCTAGGACCTTCCAGGACCTTCTAGGACCTTGAAGGACCTTCCAGGACCTTCTAGGACCTTCTAGGACCTTCCAGGACCAAACAAGAGGTTTACTGGGAGAGACGGCTGACAAACGTGCGTTTACCTCGCCATTCATGGCGATGGCGAGATTTGTAGACAGCAGAGAAGTGACGGCGCTCTGAGCGCTCAGCTGCGACAGCGCGTAGACGCCGGAGATCATGTGATTTCTGTCGGACAGGAAGCAGCGGTTACAAACAGGAAGTGACCTGGGCGGTCGTGGCGTGGCGACCTGCTGCCGTCTGACCTGATGAGACTCGGCAGGTTCCCCGAGGCGGTCCAGAAGGTTCTGTCCTCGGAAGACATTTTGGAGACGGCGTCCGTGGACGGGACCAGAAGGGTGACGTTCGGCCCCAAAAGAGACGAGGACAGACCGGACGCCTGAGAGGACGAGACAGCCGCTCACTGACAGACGACGCCGACCAGCAACCACAACCGTGTGTGTGTGTGTGTGTGTGTGTGTGTGTGTGTGTGTGTGTGTGTGTGTGTGTGTGTGTGTGTGTGTCACTCACTCTGGTCCATGTGAAGAAGTCTGCAGCGTCCGGCAGAGCCAAGAGCTCCTGAAAGCATCGCGACAACAAACTCAGGTGGGAGGAGCCAGACACACAAGCACGAAAGCCAAGATGGCCGCCGCTCACCTGCTCCACGCTGCCGTAACACACGCGGCCGTTCCCGGCATAGCCGTCACCGCACACACACTCCCAGCCTGAGGCCGAGCGGTGGCAGCTGGCCTGGACACACACACACACACACACACACACACACACACACACACCGCCATCATGTACCTCTGATTGGCAGGTCAACACTGTGAATATTCACCCGTTCACACTCACCAGGTAGTGACAGCCGCCGTCCACAGACACACACTCGTTAACAGGCTCACAGCTCTGCCCGTCGCCACGGTAACCAGCTTTACACATACAGTCGCTCTGTGAAAAACAACACACAACACTTAAAGATCTGATGCTGTCCCTCCACCTCCTCCTCCTCCTTTTCTCCCTCCTCCTCCTTTTCTCCCTCCTCCTCCTCTTCCTCCTCCTCTTCCTCCCACCTGTCCCGGGCCGACGTAGATGCAGGTGGCGTTGGAGTGGCAGCCGCCTCCCTCGGGGCCGAGGCAGTTGTTGATTGGCTGGCAGCCGTCTCCGTCCTCCCTCCAGCCGGCCAGGCACTGGCAGGAGTGAGTCGCCGGGCCCGTCTTTATGCACTTGGCCTGCAGGGGGCAGAGCGGAGTGAGGGACCGTCGCCGAGCGCCATCCGATTGGCTACTCACCACCTCGGAGCCCGCCCCCTCACGTTCACGCTGCAGCCGCCTCTGAGGGGCGGGGCGCAGGGGTCGGACTCCACGCAGGTGATCCCGTCTCCTTGGAAACCGGGTTTACAAACACACCTGGGAGAAAACAACAGCTTTGCGTGACCGGAGCTGCAGGTGATGTCATCACTCGGGGACGGCCTCCGGTCTGCCAGTACCCCGTTTGGCCACCAGGGCGGACCCGCTCCGGCGCGTGCAGGCGCTCTCACCTGGCCGTTCCCTGGCTGTAGTCGCAGTCGGCGTGCGCGTGGCACAACTGAGCGTCGGCGCCCCCGCAGGGCGCCGTGCGGCGGTCGCAGAGGCGGCCGGTGAAACCGCTCTGACAGGTGTTCGACTTGCAGTCGCCGGCCGAGTCGGGACGGTTGTCGCACTCGCCGTGGACGCAGGGACAGGCTGGGGACACGCAGCGGGGACAGGACGCCCAGCGTCAGTCGCTGCCCTCGTCAGGCTGCCGACGCTTCCTCGTTCAGGCGGAGGGGACCTACTTTTGTCACACTTGGGGCCATATTTGGTGGAGGACATGCAGTACTGACAGCGGGAACCCGCAAAGTTCTCCTCACAGGTGCACAGTCCGGTTCCCGTGATGCCCTCCGAACACTGAGGGAGGAAGCAAGAGGGTTTCGCCGCTGTTACTGGCTCACTCAGCGTCGGCATGAGCATTAGCAGTCCAGTCCGTCCCGAGCGCTTGTCCCGACCTGTCCATGTCCTGAGCAGGGCGTCTGGAATCCCCCGGGACAGGAAGTGCAGTCTGCGCCAAAGAAGCCCTTACAGCACACTGGTTTCTGGACACACACACACACACACACACACAAACGAACGCACACACACACGTCAGCCGCTGTGCTTCGGGGGGCTCGGTCGCTTCTGGAGGAGAACGTTGCATTCAGGTACCGTCACATTCGTGTTGCAGAGCGCAGAACATCCCGTTGTTCCAAATCTGATGGGAGGGTTCCCCAAATTTATCGTGTAGGAACATCCAAAGATGGAACCCTGTAGGACAGAGAGGAACCACATGGAACAGGGACTCCAGAGGGGGGAACCGTGGTTCCGTGCAGTCCCCGAGAGAACGTCTCACCACGAACGCGCCGGACTGGCACAGCTTCACCTTCACCCTGGAGCAGCTGTCGCACTCGCCCTGAGAACACGAGCAGTTCACAAGTACCTGCGATGTGGTTCCAGTCCTACCTGGTGGACGTCCCGCAGTACTCACCTGGACTACCTTGGTCTCCGTGACGTCACACCTGTGCGGCAGCAGCGGCTCGATGGAGGCCGGGGTCAAAACGCCGTCCAACACGTAGAGCCGGCCGTTTTTGGCTTCCACGCCGGCCTCCAGAACGGCCGCTCGGTTCACCAGGATCTGACCCTGAACAGAGCGGCGACGGTCACTGGAGCGCTCAGCGCCGAGAGGGGACCACGGGAACTTGGGCTCACGTACGTTTTCGGTCACGTTGACGCTCAGGATCTGATTGGCCGCGGTCTGGATTCGGGTTTGGGACACCACGTTGTAAACCGACAGCTGCGGGAGAGAAATATTAGACGCCACAGCGAGGCAGAGACGGCGGGACGGCGAGACGACGGCGGGACGGAACCCACCGAGGCGGACGACACGATGTGGTTCCTCAGGAACTCCACCAGTTTGTTGTGGCCCTGAACAGTCACACACAGAGAAAGTACCCAGCGGTTGACGAATGATGGAGAACCGGGGAACCTTAGGCGGTACAGAGGCCAGCGCCCACCTCAGGGCTGGACAGGTACTGCAGCTGTCCCTCTGGCATGGCGGAAAAGGCTTCACTGCTGGGAGCGAAGACGGTGATGGGACCAGGACCGTCCAGCACCGAGACCAGCTTGGTTTTCTGTAGGAGGGGTCACACAAACACATGAGACCTTTGCGTGGAACCAATCTGGCGGTTCCTCTGTGGGGACTCGTACCTCCAACAAGGACCTGAACGTTTGGAACTTCCCGTATCCGCTCAGGATCTTCATCAGGTTCTCCTGAGGATCGACCAGCAGACGTTCAGGTGACGCAGCAGGAAGAGAGAAGAAGAGAATGGGGGTCAGCTGACCTCGGGCTCGCCGTCCACGGTTGGCGACACGCTTTCCATCAGCTTGTTGATGACGTGGATCATCCCGTTGGAGGCGATCACGTCGGACTGGACCACCACGCCTTTCTTGCGGCTGCCGTGGATCCGGATCTTGGTCAGGGAGTCCTGGACGGGAAGAGGAGAAGCTGACGCTGACCCCTCACGGGACGGACGACCCACCGACCCGCCGGGACCGCCTCTGACCGACCCCTTCCGTCGTGTCCACCTCGGCCGTTTTCCCCGTCAGAGTGTAGAAAACGTCACTTCTCTTCAGGGACTCGAACGACATCACCCCGGCAACCAGGTGCATGTTGCACAGGTACTCGGCTTTGGAGGCGTCTGCCAGCAGAGTCCTCAGCTGACACAACACACACACACACACACAACATACACAAGACACACACGAGGTGAGTCGAAAGATTGAGGGGTTTTCTGCGGGCGATGACGACGGTCCAGATGAGGACATTTTATTGTGAAGGGACGCTCACAGAAGTTCCTCTGAAGCCTTTATTGATCGGGACAAAAACCGTGAAGGGACCCAAGTTCTCCAGGGGCCAGGTCAGAGACCCTGAGGACACGGACACACACACACACACACACACACACACACACACACACACACGTATGACTTGGGCCTCTGAGCAGACCTGAGCTGAGAGGAACCGAGGGTGTGATTCTCCTACCGAACAGCGAGATGGCGCTGCTGAGCTGACCACTCCACTGGCCTCCGGGCTCGACGTTCATGTCCAACAGACGCTGCATGATGTTCCCAGAGCAGGACTTGCCGTTACCCACAAATCCCTGCCGACAGGCGCACCTGAAGGGCGGGGCGTCAGGAGAGGGACCTGAGTGACACGCGAGCACACGGCTCCCTGCGATTGGTCGAAGATGAGGAGCGAGCGGAGACGAACCGGACTTGTCCCGGGTCCACCGTGGTGCACTTGGCGTTCTTGTCACAGGAATCGGGTCTGCAGACATCCGTCAGGCTGCAGCGTCCCTCCGACAGCTTGTCATACCCAGGAAGACACTCGCAGTGGGCCTGAAGGGCAGCAGGGACACACAGCGCTCACCACCCTCAGCGAAGCTCCGCCCCTTCACCCGGGGACCACGCCCCGTCCCGGGCCTCGGACTTCCCGACGTCGGTGCCTCTCACCTTCCCGGGTCCGTCGTAGATGCAGATGGCGGAGGAGGGCGAGCAGCCCCCGAGGGCGCTCTGGCACGGGTCGATGGCCGTGCACACCCGCCCGTCCCCGCTGTAGCCCTCGTGGCAGGTGCACAGGTGCTTGTTGGGGCCCGTGTGGACGCAGGAGGCGTGGACGTGGCAGACCCCCTGGAGGCACGGGTCGATGGCTGAGGGAGGACGAGCGAGGGGTCAGCCACCGGAGGTGGGGGGAGGAGCCGGGGCCGGGGGGGGTGTCGGGCACTCACAGACGCACTGGGCTCCGGACTTCGCGTAACCGGGCTGGCACTCGCACACCAGCTCTCCGCTCAGCGCCTCCTCCATACAGCGGGCGTTGTCCTGGCAGCGCAGCGCCGCGCAGGCAGGTAGCTCTGGGGTCGGGGCAACCGTTACCGTGGTAACAGACAAAAGGTGAACAGGTCGGAGCGGGGGGGGGTCCCGCGGGTCAGCAGAAGGGAGACTCACCTTGGTCACAGCTGGGACCTTTGTAGCCAGAGAAGCAGGTGCAGCGACCGTCCCCCTTCAGTCCAGAGTCACACAGGCCGTGGACACACGAACACACTGGGGGGGGGGGGGGGGGCCCGGATGAAGGATCAGACAGGGACCGCCAGACCCGCCCCCCCTGGAACCGTCCTGAGTTCTTACCTGAGCTGCAGGTGGGACCGTAGCGATCAGGTGTGCAGTCCTCACAGGCGGTTCCTGCGAAGCCCTCCTGAAGCACAGCAAAGACGGTGAATGCAGAGTTCCTGGGTCCCCCTGAGGGTTCCACAGGACCGGTATGGCGCTGATCTCAAAGGTTCTGCTGGAATTCAGCTGGAGAAAAGGTTCCTGGTGTCTCAGGAGGGGAATCCAGAACAACGGCAAAGTTCCCTTACACCTGGTCCTCAGTCTGAAGTGTGTGTGTGATGTCATCAGACGTGTGTGATGTCACCTGGCAGCTGCAGGTCCCGTATCCTCCCAGCCCGTCGGAGCAGAGTCCTCTGCTGCTGCAGGGAGTCTCAGCGCTGCCAGGACACTCTGGAACGGGGGGGGTGGGGGGGGCATGGTGTTAGAGTGAGGGGTTCACAGCCCTGCCTCCCCCCTAAAACATCAAAACTGTGGCGTGAATCCTGAACGTGCGCCTGACTTCCTGTTGGGGGCCACTCAGCCTGGGATGACAGGAAGTGGCCTTCCTGACCTTCCCTCTGTTGTTTCTTCTTGGGGGGGTGAGATCAGCATGTTTTCGCTGCCACGTTTGACCTGCGACCATGTGACACGTGTGGCGGTCGCGCCATGTGGCGATAGGCGCCGGGCCGTCAGCACTTTTGGTGGTGCTGACGGAGTCCGCGCGGAGGAAGGAAGTCCCGGATCCTGCAGGACCATCTGCATCCTGCAGGACGCCGCTTGCCGGGGCGACCGCTGGAACGCCGTCAGACGTTACAGCGGAGCCTCCGGCGCCCCCAACAGGTAGCCTGCGTTCACCTGAGCGCCGCAGCCGGTTGCGGCGCGGGTACTGACCGGCGCAGGCCGGGCCCCAGTAGCCGGGGCAGCAGCGCCTCAGCTCCACCTTCTTGTAGCAGCCGAAGGAGCAGCCTTTGACGGGCACCTCCAGGAGGGCCGTCTTGATGATGCGCCTGCAGGAGGAGGAGGAGGAGGAGGCGGCGGCGGTCAGTCCTGCGCCGTCGGTGCAGCCGTGTGTGTGCGCGCGCGCGCGTGTGTGTGTGTGTGTCGCTCACTTGCAGTCGGCGGCCAACGATCCCGGCGCCCGTTTGTATCCCGGCGGACACGGCATGAAGTTGGCGATGGTGCAGGGGTGGCAGGGCGAGCGCGTGGTCACCTCCGTCTGATTGGAGCACAGGTTCTGACCGCCACCAACACGCCGAGGTCAGAGGGGCCAGGAGCTACCAGGGGACTCTACAAAAGTTCCTCAGAACCTCGAAGGCCACGAAGAGCTTTCAAGGATACCCCATCCAAGACTTTGGCCGAATTGAACGCTTCATTTCTGATGTTTTTGGTCCCGACTGCGTTTAGGAGCCAAAGTTCCAAGTTCTGAACTTCAAAGAACTCCAAAGAACTAAAGTTCCACGGAACCACGTCCATGTCTAAGTTGTCTTCTTTTAGGTTCTCAACACAGACACGGAACCAAAGACTCAAACAGACCATCAAGAACATGAACTCGACAATCAGACGGCTTCCACAGCAACAATGGATGAACCAGTGAACGGCTGAATGAACACATGAAGGAGCTCACCTGCTGTGAAGCCGACGTCTTCATCACCATCATCATCATCAGGCTCAGCAGCAGCAGCAGCAGCAGTGGGGGTCTCTGACGGACCTCCATGTCTCCTCTCGGCTCTCTGCCGTCAGACTCTTTTCACCCCATCACCTCCTGCTGCTCCTCCTCCTCCTCCGCCCCCCCCTCCTCCGCCCCCCCCCCCCTCGCCCCATGTTTCCTGGTTCACCCTCAGAGGAAACTGCTGACTCGGAGCTCCTTCTGACCGCGTCCTTTGTAGTTTTTGACAGATGTGACGAAACGTTTCCATCTCGTTTTTCTTGCTCTCCTTTCAAGTGTCACTGCTTCTCTAGAACTGGACCACTCTGGTGGACTTTCTGGTGCAGTTCTGGTTCACTTCTCCGATTGTGGCCCTTCGGCCTCGGCCGGGGCGGGAGGCCCCGGACCCCCCGGACTCCTGCTCCCGCTCCTGGAAGATGGCAGCGGTGCAGGAGGCGCCAGGATGGCAGGAAATCCTGTCCTGTCCGTCCAAAGAGGTTCCTGCTGAGTCATGACGGCCCGAGGTCCTGCCCGGTCAGCAGCAGGCCAGAGACCAGAACCTCAGACTAGGACCTCAGACCAGGTTCCAGACCAGGACCCTGGCCAGGACCCAGACTAGGATCCAGACCAGGATCCAGACCAGATCGGAACAGGACCTCAGACCAGGACCCAGACCAGGACCCTGGTCAGGACCCAGACCAGGACCTTAGACTAGGATCCAGGCCAGGATCCAGACCAGATCGGAACAGGACCTCAGACCAGGACCCAGACCAGGACCTCAGACTAGGATTCAGACCAGGACCCAGACCAGGACCCTGGCCAGGACCCAAACCAGGACCTCAGACGAGGATCCAGACCAGGATCCAGACCAGATCGGAACAGGACCTCAGACCAGGACCCAGACCTGGACCTCAGACTAGGATCAAGACCAGGACCCAGACCAGGACATGAAATCAAGACCTCAGACCTGGTTTGAAGTCCTGGGGCCTGAATGTCTTGAGTACTCATTTTTACGTTTGTGTTTTCAAAATAAAATGCAGTGACTGGTTGAGGTCCTGATACTTCCTGATCTGCCACAATAAAACATACACACATACAATAATCTCATAAATAACTGTTTATTGTTTGTTTGCTGGAACAAATGTCACTTCTGTGTGTGTGTGTGTGTGTGTGTGTGAGATGTGATCGGTGCTGCCCCCTGCTGGCAGGTTGCAGCTTGATCCTGTAGTGCTCCGAGGAGCCACAGGGGGGCGCTGCTGCCCAGCTTGTGTGTGTGTGCGTGTGTGTGTGTGTTTACGCGGGTTCTGCAGCTGTGTGCTGTTTTGTTGTCCTGGCCAGTCCTGTTGTGCTGTTTGCAGAGGTGTTGTTGTTGTTGTTGTTTACCTTCAGGCCGAGGCTTGCCGTTATTTACAGGTGTGAATGTCATTCATGCTTTCGCAGCGCCTGCAGCGGACGTAGCAGCACCACACAAACTTGCACTCGCAGCGCTGCACGTGCCGCACCACGTGCGTGTTGTAGCCGCGGCCGCAGCACAGCAGGTTGCAGCCGTCCGGGCCGGCGGAGGCGCGGTTGCAGCGGCGCCCCCTGGTGCCGGCCACGCCGCGCCGCCGGTCCTCCAGGCAGTAGTTTGGGGACTTGTTGTAGAAGATGAGCTGCTGGCTGTCGGCCAGAGGGTGGCGCTGCTCCCTCCTGCGACTCTTCCTGCGGGCGCGCGTCGCCATGTGCACGCTGTGCTCGTAGCGCTCCTTCAGGTAGGCGCCCACGCGCTGGAACGCCGCCATGGTCTTCCAGCAGGTCTTGACGGCGCAGGACCCCGACACGCCGTGGCAGCGGCAGTCCGTGGTCATGGTGCGCTCCACCGCCTGGGGGCCACACAATCACACGTTAGCCCGAGGTGGCGGCGGCGGCGGCGCATGGCGCTGCAGCGGCGCGGCGACGGTCACCTGTCTGCCAACCTCGCCGTTGTGCTGGTTCATGGAACTCAGCGTGGGCGCGGCGCCGCTCGCCGACGCGTTCCTGGCGGCGCCGTCCATGAACTTGCGGCTGAACCAGGTCCCGTAGTGGGTGTGGTCGGAGCAGCCGCCCCAGTGCCAGCCCTCCGCCGCCGAGCCGCCGCCCTGCAGCTGCACGTCGCAGCCGCACTCCGTCATGTTGCCCTGGCTGCAGGAGCGCGTGACGGCGTGCACCAGGCCCGCCGCCATCACCGCGTAGATGAACGCCGTCTCCTTGGTGCCTTAAAGAGAAGAAGAAGAGTGACGATGACATCGCAGAGGAGGAGGACTCGTGATGATGTCACTTCTCCAACTAAGCTGGTCTTTCCATCATGTTTCTGGTGTAGTTGCCAAGTGTGGCCTCTGGAGGGCAGTGAGGCTTTGGGCATCAGGTGGGATAAATGATTTCAAAGCAGTAAAAGTACCACAGTACTTCAAAGTACAAGTGGCTCTGGAGCAGAAACAGCAGAAACTCGGTGGGATTTCGATCCTGACAGAAACGCGACTTTGCTGCCTTGGAACTTTCAGTTCTCAGTTCCTGGAACTGTTTGGGTGTGGCGGTGCCTTCGGGAGCGGCTGGGAGAACCCGGCCTCTCGTGCTCCGTCCGGCGCGCGGGTCACAGGGCGGAACCGAGGAGCAACCGACTGGGAGGAACAGGTCACAGTACCGGCGGTCAGCTCGTGTCCGAACACGGGCGGCTCCGGCCGGGTGGAGCAGTTCCAGCGCTCGTTCCGGAACTGGCTCTGGCACTCGCTGACCGCCAGCCGGGCGCCGTCGCGCACGCTGGGCAGCAGGAAGGGCTTCCTGCGGCACAGCTCCTGCTGCCGCGCGCTCAGGGGCAGCTCGCCGCAGCTGGCGGGCTCCGGGGCCCCCGCCGACGTCACGCCCAACCACCTGCGGACACACAGCGGCCGCCGGCCGCAGCTGCTTCAACTCCGACCAGGTGGAAACACAACATCAACGTCTCGAGGTTCCGGTCACCGCCGTCATCACCGCCTCTCGGCGTCTTTCGCGCCAACGTGCTCGGTCGCTTCTCCGTCAAACTGTCTCCGTTTATTCTCAGCACCTTCAAGATTTTACATTTTCATCGGAAACAAACTCACGTCAACAAAATGATTCAAGTTTAAGTCTAAAATGACTCTTTGTGTGTGTGTGTGTGTGTGTGTGTGTGTGTGCGCGCGCACTTCATTTAACGAGGCTGCCGTTTCACACCTGTTGCAACAATAAAGGAAGCGTCAGAGGAACCTTCTCTTGGTACTTTGACGGAGGAATAAAAAGGGAGCTCACGTGATAGAAAGAAGCGCGCGCGCGCGCAGGTGTGTTTGGACGGAACCAGAGAGTTCCCACGAACCGTCTCAGTGACTATAAAAGTTAAACCACGGAGTTAGCGGGACTGAACGGTGACCAGAAGCTGCGTTTGGCCGGAAAGCGCCGCGCGGGCTGAAGGAGTTAGTCGGGATCCGCCTCCACAACACTTGGTCAGCTGCGGTTCTTTTTAATGAGTTAAACGCATCAAAACGAGGAACCCCCCCCTCCCTCCGCCCCCCCCCACCCGGGCCGCTACTCACATCCATCCGGCCCTGCAGCACGGCGGGCACACGGAGGCCAGCAGCAGGCTCAGCGCGCACATGTGTCGGACTGCGCGGCTCCGGGTCTCCATCCCTCATCAGACCCCCGGGACCCACTCAGACCCGCTCCCGGATCGCGCGCATTAGTCCCGTTCCAGGTGCGTTCTCCGGTGGTTCTCCGGTGGGGCTCCGGTCCTCCCCGTTGACCTGCCGCCTTCAGACTGATGGACGGGCTGCGGGACGCAGGACCTGCCCGAATCCAGGACGATCCTGATTGGGCCGGCGATAGGCAGAGTTGGACTCTGATTGGCCGGATTATCCAGTGACGTCATTGCCAAAGACAGGAGGCTGGAAAAAAACTTGAAAGTTCTCTGACTACCGAAAGGTGTCCGTGAACGACTCCCTCTGACGTCACTCAGCATCGTTTAATAAACAACTAGAAGTTCATGAAGAGGCTGACTGAATCACGTGACGTCACACGTTAACAGGCCCGAATCAAAGCATTTACTGTGAGACATGAAGGAGCTCAGCGACCAATCAGAGACCAGCATTCTATTGCGTCAGAGTGTTTTTTTATTCTGACTGACGAGAAGAGAAAGTTCCTTCAAACTGTCCAACTGCACGTCTTCACCGTGACGTCGCCTCATAAATACCACGCCAACGCGTTTCCATGGAAACGCACTCAGAAAGGAAACAAAGAAAAAAATAAACATCTGTAGAAAAATAGAGAAATATAAACGTGAAACGTTTGAAAGCGTCAGCATCAAGTCTTTGGTGCAGAGAACAACTTGAGAGTCATTCGGATACAAACATTGAAGCGGCTTGTGAGAAACGCGTCGATATAAAGTTCAGTCCGTGCAGGACGGAGGGGGAGGAGTCAGCAGAGCCCGACCGCCCGACGCCGTCAGCTGCTCGTCCTTCTGATCCAGGCGTCATTAATGCCCCCAAATCAGCTTATTGTAAACAACAAACAAAACAACCAACCGGGTGGCGAATTTGTGTGACTCAAACGAGATGAGAAGCGTTGACCACAAAACGTTCGCGAAAGTGACCAAACTTTGACCAAACTTTCAACTGCTGGAATGACAAGGAAGTAGTTAGTATCAGGCGAAGTACTCGGTTGTTGTCTTACCAAAATAAGGAGTACACGTCAGGAGGAAGGTACAAAAAGCTCTAACTGCTTTGCTTGAACTAGTGGAACATTAAATTGAAGTTCAGAGACCCCGCCTCCTCGTCAGAGACCCCGCCTCCTCTTCAGAGACCCCGCCTCCTCTTCAGAGACCCCGCCTCCTTGCCAGAGACTGCTTCAGTCCTCGTTTGTCCCATCTCCCACCTTGGTCTTCCCCCTCGTCTATGAGTTCCCGCCTCCTTCCTCGGAGTCTCCGCCTCCCTCCCCTCCGACTCCGCCCCTTCCAAACTTCCCCTCATCAGGCTCAGTCCAGGAGGGGGACACGAAAGTGCCCCTTCACCCGGTTTTTGGTCTTCAGGCCCTGGTTCTGGGACACAGGCGGCTTAACAGGATCTCAGAATACACCCTGTTCACCTGTCCTCTCACGTGATAGGTCGGGGGATTAGAACCCGCCCCCAGCTCCGTTTCCTGCACGGCCGACCGACTGCCGAGATCTGGTCCAGTTCTGGTCTGATTGGTGGTGAATGCTGATTGGTTCGGAAGTTTTGGAGGCCAAAATTTTTCCACCTGAAAGACAGAAAAGGAGTCCTGTTCAGTGTGGACTGTGCCCCTGGAGGACAGGTGGGGCTCTGACAGGTGTGAGCATCCTCTGGTTGAGGGACGGGGGACCAGGGACCAAGTGGGACTCACCTCGTGGAAGTGGCAGGCGCAGCGTCCCTGCAGGAACTCTTTGTAGCGCCCCATCGTCAGGCTGAAGGTGTCGATGGCCTCGTACCCATGATGCTCTGCGGCCGCAATGATGTTCCTGTTCTCCTGGTCCAGAGCCTGAATCTCTGTCTGCAAGCGGAAGAAGCAGAGCGCTGGCATGAGGAGGGGGGGGGGGCGGGGCCTAACGAAGAACCCAGAGCCAGGAGGACGACAAAACCTACCAGGGACAGAGACCGAATCCCGTCGACAGGAAGGTGGAAACCCATCCCCAAAGATTTCACCACCACCGAGATGTTACCCAGAGACTCTCTGAAGAGGAGGAAGAGGAGGAGGAGGAGGAGGAGGAGGAGGAAGGAAGAGGAAGAGGAGGAGACCAGGCCTCAGCAGCCGAACCTCTGAGGAACCAGCACCGGAGTCCCACAGGGTTCCGTGTTCGGTCCTGTGTGGCTCCGTACGCTGATGACACCGCCGTTCGGACGGGAGCGTCTCCGTGTGCGTTTACCTGTCCAGCACCTGTCTGACCGCCTGCAGGTGATCCGTTTTCAGCCACTGAACTCCGCCCACCACCAGGACCGTCAGGTTGGAGTTCACCAGAGGTCGCGACCTTTGGACGAGGGTCACCAGAGGGAATCCGTCAGAATTGCATGACGCCAGTTGACCAGCAGGTGGAGCGCTGAGCCGCCCTCACCTGTGCAGCAGCTGCAGCAGCGCCTGTCTGAAGGTGGGCCGCCTCTTCTTCTCCAGCCAGAACTGAGGGTAGTACGAGTAGCTGACCTGACTCCGCCCCCCGTTCAGGTTCCTGTAGACCAGCGTGTCGTGAGCCTTCCCCCAGTCCTCCAGGCTGGAGTTCACGCGCTCCATCAGGAAGTACATCATCCCCCGATTGGTGGAGTCCCCGATGAACAGCACCTGCGGAGGGGCGGAGCCACGAGACCCTCACCTGCATCAGTGGGACGGGCCACCCAGCAGGGACCGACTGAGGACAAACATGGACACACCTTCCTGTCCCTCATGCATCCCTGCAGCAGTGGGCGCGGCACCAGCGGGTGAGAGCAGCCGTTGGGCTGCCAGGTGATCTCCCTCCAGTCGCACGTCCGGTTGTCAGAGCAGCTGAGACACGGAACCACCCAACGACCTGATGGACAGGCGAGACGCAGGTGAGGCGGGCGGGAGTCTCTTAAAGGGCCAGCGCACCGGCAGAGCCTCAGACCTGCCGCGTGTCCCGAGCCGCAGGTCCGAGCCGGACTCGGAGTCTGGAGGTGAGGCTGCAGACCGCAGGGGAGACCGGGCTGGACCCTCAGACCGCAGTCCTGAAACACAGGCGGCACTCAGGGCGGTCGGGGGCTCAAGCATACGTTTCCCAGCATGCACCGTGGTCTCCTGCTCCACGCCAGCAGGTGGCGCTCAGGCTGAACCCGCCCGTCTCACGGCGCGTCTGTCAGTCTGCCGCCAGGCCAACATCCAGCCTCGCGTCGCACGCGGTTCCATCAGATACGGAACTTTTATTCTGAAAGGTTGCTCGTTCCCGAGTGAACGCGCCGTCCTCCGCTCTTCTTCTTCGTTGGTTTCCTTCGTCCTTCCTCTGTTGGCTGTCTGCGACGGCCGTCCTCGGCTCCGAGGTCAGAGGCCAGATAAATTCAGCGGTCGGGTTCAGGGGCCCCGTGGGAGCCGCCACGTCTGGCCGCGGCCTCAAAGCGCCGCCGCCACAGACGCTGCCTCTTCTTCTGCGGCTGCAGGTTTCCTCGCGGCGCCGTCACATTCTGCACGCCGGCGCCGCAGCTCGCAACAAAGTGCGACAAGAAAACTTAACAGGGATTTTCTTGTTCGTACCTGAGCTCAGAGCGCAGCAGAGGACGCCGCCGCCGCCGCCGCGCCGCAACAAGCGCGCCGCCGGCACGCCGCCGCACCTTTCATCACGCAACAAGAGGCCCTTCTGCCACGTCGGCCCGCCGCTGGTTCGCCAGTACGCAAACAGGAAGCGCACACGCAAACACACAACAACACGGCAGACCCACAACGAGCTCGCACGCTCCAGGAAGGAGACGCCGACGGAGGCGCCGAAAGAAAACGGGACGAATGAGAACCAACGGAAGAACGGAGGAAACGAAACAACGCTGAAAGAGAAGAAAGAAACAGGAAGTGATGAAACAGGAGGCTGCGGTCCATCAACTGGACGCTGCCGACACGCTCGCCTCAGCAACACGCGACACTTCAATCGTCGACACTCGGTGACTTTGCGGGTCGGTCGTCTGCTCTCTGATTGGCTGAACCGCCGTGCTGCGATGAAAAGGCCGCGAGTAATAAAGTCCGACGGCTTCATCAGATAAACGGTTCAAAGAGACGGCCAGGAAATGAAGAGAGGACACACACGTCACACACCAACACACACGCGCGCACACACACACACACACACACCTGCTGGCACTTCCTGTTTTTGGGACCTCCACTTCCCAAAAACGTCAAAAGTTGGTGACACTGCGACGGGATTCGAACCCGCGACCCGCTGATCCAGTGTTTACATGCTGTTTGGATGTAAACAAACAGCGAACGCAGCCGAGGTCCGCAGCACCTCCTCCTGCTCCTCCCGCTCCTGCTCCTCCTCCTTCAGCTCGTCTCCGCAGCACTTCAAAGCCAGCGCAGCATCAATGAGCTCTCTGTTCTCAGGGGGCCTGGCGGGGCCAGGCGGGGCCAGGCGGGGCCCCGCTGACCCCGCGGCGCCCCCCCATCAACGCCCGCTCTCTTCTGGCGGAGGCCTGCAGGTGGATCACAGGTGGATCACAGAGCACAGGAGGGGGGGCGGGGGGGGGGCCCACCGGGGGGGGGCCGCGGCCCCACGCCGACCCCGCGCAGCCACGCAAAATCGAGGCTTTCATGCTGAAATTAAAGAGCAGACACTGACGGGTCTTTGAATGCGGCGGCGCCGCCACACACACGGCGGCGGTGGCGGCGGGAGCCAATGGGAGAGCAGCGCCATACCTGCAGGAAGCTGCAGGTCACGTGCTCCCCGAACATGGGCAGGGAGGGCCGGCTCTCCCGGGTCACCTGGATGGTGTAGATCGTCACGACGACGGGCGCCTCCTGGTGGTCGTCCGTCACCAGGATGCTGATCCTGGTGCTGCCGAGGCCCAGCGGGTAGTTCGCGGCCCTGAGGGGCCACGGAGCAGGTCAGGGCCTCGGCTGTGTGTGTGTGTGTGCGTGTGTGTGCGCGTGTGTGTGTGTCTGTGTGTGCGCGTGTGTCCCTACCTGGGCCCACCGTGCTCGTCCAGGTGCACCCTGCAGGCCTTGCTCACCGGTTCCGGTCTGATCCGGATCATCACCGTGTCGAAGGACACCTCGGCCACGTACGTCTTCACCTCGGGACTGAAGGGCGGAGTCAGCGAGAGGGCGGGGTCAGTGTAGATCTGCCGCAGGTGAGGGTCAGCGCACACGCCTGAGACGCACACAGACGCACACTGAGAGCTCTGACCAGCAGGTGGAGCCGTTTCCTTCCAGCTGAGCGACTCTCACCTGCTTCCTGTGGAGCAGCCAGGGCTGGCTGCTGATTGGTCGGCTCCTCCGGCTCCCCGTTGGTCCTGAAAGCAGCTAACGTTATGAGGCGTTCAGGTGCGATGCGGTGAAAGGAAACTTCAAAGTTCTCACCCGCAGCGGCGGTTCGAATGCGACTCGTAGTGACGGGCGAGAAAGGGGAGGAGCTCCAGGAGGCCACGGGGAGGCCAGGAGGAGGAGAGGATGCTGGGATACAGCTGCAGACGGGAGCACACAGGCGACAGGTCAGAGGTCAAAGGTCGCCTCCTTCGACAACAGCTGCAAACACACACAAACGCACCAAACGGAACGCCGACGGCGTCCGCAGCTGCTGCTGGAACCACAAAAGAAGAAGGAGGTCCCTCTGGGACAGGCAGACGCCGAGGGTCCCTGTGCAGCCACCGTACTACACGCGCACACACACACACACACACACACACACACACACACACACACACACACACACACACACACACACACACA
>JASSRZ010000032.1:570041-589428 GCA_032164315.1 Malacoctenus gilli | reverse complement strand
CCACTCGCCCCACCCCCCCCCCCCCCCCACACACACACACTCATGGCCGTCCCCCTTGACCCCTCCCCCCCGCCCCGCCCGTGCCGGGCGCCGGACGGCACCGCCACTCTCAGAGCGTCTGCAGTTCGTCAGCCTGATGAGGCTCCTGCAGGCCGCCGGCTCCCAGCTGTCCTAGTTCCCATGTAACTGATTACTTTTATCTGTAACTAGTTTCTTCTTCGAAGTAGTCGGGTACTTCACTTCAAACTGCCCCCCCCCCCAAATGTCACATTACTGGCTCGCTCCGAGCCGGAGGTGTTTTCCTCTCCCATCAGGACTTCATTGTTTCCCACCAGCAGCTTGTTTGTGTTTGGTAACCGTTGGCAACCGTTCGCGAGCGCTAGCAGCGCGGCGTTGGCTGCCTGCGGACAGACGGCCTGTTGTTGTTGTGCAGAGTCGCGGCCTGAACCCTCCTCAGCTCGCCGCCTCCGACTCGGACTCTGAGGGGCGCGAGGCGGGCTGACTCCTCAGGTTACTGCATACTGTACTCCATTACAGTTACTTTGTTTCGAAGAGTACAGCAACTAGGTTAATCAGTTGGTGGGAGGAACATGCTCTAAAACCTGGAAGTTGACGTAGCCAGAAGTGCTGACTCGGCTCAGGGTTCACGAGGCGCTTCGGCTCCATCAAACGGGAGTTAAATGACAAAGTAGCAGGTCCGGCGGGTCCAGCAGGACTCTCAGGACGCAGGCCGAGACGCAGATGTTTCCGGGGGAAAGATTACCGCGTCGCTCCGGGCGGCAGCAGGCTTCCTGAGTGGCGGCGCGGGCTCGGTCTAATCTCTGGAACGGCCGCTTCCTGAGCGGCCGAGAGGCGACGAGTCCAAACGCCAGAGAGGGAAACTGATTCCAAGAAGGAAACGCAGGAGCTGCAGGAGACCTCGCCGCGACCCCGGTCCGACCCGGCCCGGGACTCGCCGCCAATCGGAACAGGGCGACCGCGTCCCAGGATCTGTTGTCACGGATACGCTTCTGCCTTGTTCTTTTCTGCAATCTATTGAAAACAGTGCTATGCGTCCATCACGTGTCCCCGTCTCTTCCTGCAGACTCCAAAGCCATCGTGGACGGGAACCTGAAGCTGATCCTGGGTCTGATCTGGACCCTGATCCTCCATTACTCCATCTCCATGCCCATGTGGGAGGACGAGGACGACGAGGACGCCAAGAAGCTGACGCCGAAGCAGCGCCTTCTGGGCTGGATCCAGAACAAGGTGCCCCAGCTGCCCATCACCAACTTCCACCGGGACTGGAGGGATGGCAAGGCGCTGGGAGCGCTGGTGGACAACTGTGCCCCCGGTAGGACCTGGACCTCCAGGGTCCCCCTGACTCCCCCCGACTCCGCCTGACTCCCCCCCCCCTCTGACCGTGTGTGCTGCCTGCAGGTCTGTGTCCGGACTGGGAAACATGGGATCCCAGTCAGCCGGTGGAGAACGCGCGCGAAGCCATGCAGCAGGCGGACGACTGGCTGGGAGTGCCTCAGGTAACCGGCGGCGCCGCTCCGGCGCGCTCGCTCCGGCGCGCTCGCTCCGGCGCGCTCGCTCCGGCGCCTTCCGCTGGCCGGGTTCCTCCCACTGACGGCTTGCTCGCGGTGTCTCCGGCCTCCAGGTGATCGCCCCGGAGGAGATCGTGGACCCCAACGTGGACGAGCACTCAGTCATGACGTACCTGTCTCAGTTCCCCAAAGCCAAGCTGAAGCCCGGGGCCCCGCTGAGGGCCAAAACGCTGCACCCCAAGAGGGCCAAGGCCTATGGACCGGGTAGGACCCGCCCACTGGACCGCATCGGACCCTCTTTGTTTGACAGGAGCACCTTCGGCAAACGCTGCCCTCAGCTCGCGGTCCCACCGATGACGTCGCGGCGGCGGTTTGTCTTCCAGGTATCGAACCTCGAGGGAACGTCGTCCTGAAGCCAGCGGAGTTCCTGGTGGAGACGGTGGAGGCGGGGCTGGGAGAGGTCCTGGTCTATGTGGAGGATCCGGAGGGACACATGGAGGAGGTGAAAAGCACTTTATTTTGAAAGGACAGAATTCTCGAGCTTCACCAGGATGAAGGTCTCGTTCTGTGCTTCAGGCTCGAGTGATCCCGAACAACGACAAGAACAGAACCTACTCGGTGGTCTACCTGCCCAAAGTGGAGGGTCTTCATAAGGTCAGGACCCCGATCCTTCATCTCGTTGTTTGGTTTCATCAGCAGGTCTGTGGGTAGACCTGCAGGCGGGCCTTCCGTTGGTCCCTCAGCAGCTCAGACAGGCCGGCGTCTCCGCTTGCTCCCCCAGGTGAAGGTGCTGTTTGCTGGGCAGGACATCGACAGGAGCCCCTTCATGGTCAACGTGGCCAAAGCCTTGGGCGACTCCAGCCGGGTTCAGGCCCGCGGGCCGGGACTGCAGCCCACCGGCAACATGGCCGGCAAACCCACCTACTTCGATATTTACATCGCAGGTAGCGCCGCGTCGCCGTCCCGTTTGTTTCCGGATAATCTCCGTCTGATTGGACGTCGCTGTCTGAGGTCCCGCTGTTCCCCGTCTGTCCACCAGGGGCCGGAGCTGGAGACGTGGGCGTCATCATCGTGGACTCCAACGGGCGCCGGGACACGGTGGAGATCGTCCTGGAGAACAAAGGCGACAGTGTGTTCCGGTGCACCTACGTCCCCGTCCTGGAGGGGGCGCACGTGGTCTACGTGACCTTTGCCGGGCAGCAGATTCCCAGAAGTCCTTTCACCGTCCACATCTCGGAGGGTGAGTCCGACACGTCCATGTTCCAGACTCTGGACTTGGATTGTGGATCTCAGACTTCCTGTGAATGCATGAGTTCAACAGCGTCTTTCTGTGGAGATTTCCCATCAGACAGGAAGTCCCAGTGACCTCGGACCTCCTGACTTATCAAAGCACCTGAACTGTTCCGGATCTGCGGTCTGGGTCCAGGTCTGCCGGGTCCTCGGGGGGCCCCTGGCAGAGGGGGACTTCCTGGGACACCTGGGCCTGTTGGACAGGTTCAGGGGCAGGACTGGAGTTCATCCTCAGACCTGATAGTGAGCTTGATTGGTTCTGGGGACTGAGCTGTCCTCCAGGTGTTTCGGGTCCTCACAGGTTTGTTTGGGTTCCTGCTGGAGGACTTCTGGACTTCCAGACCCGATGAGCAGAACTTTGACGTGAAGCTTTTTGCTTTTGAGCCGTTGGACGCGTCGTCCCGTCTGACCAGACGAAGTCTGGGGGGGGGGCCCCCGTCGGACCCGGGTTCCTGCCTTCTGCGGGTGCCCCCTTGTGTGATCACTGTTGTTCCCTCCCGCAGCTCCTCAGAGCGCCCCGCCTCCTGCCGGGTCTCCGGTGGCGACCGCTCCTCACTCCGCCCCCACGTCCCCCCCCGCAGACAAGACGTGGCGAGCCGGTCCTCCGCCGACACCTCCCAAACCCAGACGACCAAGTTAGTACAGGCCGGGTGGAGCCGGGTGGGGCCGCTCGGGGCGTGGCAGCGCCTGCCTGTCTGCGCTGCCCCCCCGCTGACTCCAACCCCCCCCGAGCGGCACCCCCAGCTTCTCAGCATGTGCCAGCTCCTGCTTCCCTCTGAGCAGCTTCCTCTTTCGGTCCCACTCAGAGGCAGAGTGGACGAGGACACGCTGAGCCTCTCTGGACGGGTCAACAGAGATGCAGCCCGACAGGCTCCTCGCCCAGCCAACAGGAGTCCTGTGGAATAGTAACAGAGCTTTTCTCCACTGGGCACCAAAACCTTCGATGAACTAAAAGCCCACGGTCAACCCATAGAGCAGGACACAGACAGACGCTTTGCGAATGCTACTGTCGAAACTTGATCCCGCTTTAAGGACACAGAGAACAGCAGCTGTTGCTAATGCTAATAGCAGCTGATGAGCAGCAGCAATAAATCAGCACATAACTGCCAGCGTGCAGACAGGCGCAGACAGCAGCTTGGCTGCTATTGGCCGCTGCTATCAGGGGATCGGAGTTAGTTCGAGACCAACGAGGGGCTGCGACCGCAAACAGGAGTTTAGTGGAATAGCAACTGTTCGATGTGACGATGAAGCTTTGCCAGAGTGACCGCCTCCGTCTTCACCACTTCCTGCCTGACCTTCAGTAGCTCCGCCTCCTTTTCAGCTCCTGTTTCCCTTTCAGCTCAACTGACTTTTTTGTTTCCAGCTTTGCTTTTTCATCTTTGCTGCTTTTCTATTTTTAGCCTTGAGCAAAACTGCTTCTGTGGGCGCTGATCAGCTGACTAACACACACTCTGTGTGTGTGTGTGTGTGTGTGTGTGTGTGTGTGTGTGTGTGTGTGTGCGTACGCGCGCACCCTTGTTCTGCTGACAGCGTCGCGGTTCGCCAGCTGTTGTGACCGCTTCTGCGTCTGAACGTGTCTCTTTTGCCTCCTGTCGGTGTTCCAGCCAGCAACCCGAACGCCTGCCGGGCATCGGGTCGCGGTCTGCAGCCCAAAGGCCTGAGGGTGAAGGAGGTGGCCGACTTCAAGGTGTACACCAAAGGAGCCGGCAGCGGCGAGCTCAAAGTCACCGTGAAGGGACCAAGTAAGACACCAGCAGGTCACTCGGCATCCAGTCGGTCCCTGAACGCATTTGGAAACCAGGCAAAAAGCTGAACTCTTTGGTTCAGAGTGTGAACGAATCCCTTCTTCCTCCCGGAAACGTGGGGTCTGTGGTGGTCTGCCTCGGTCCTCCAGACCTGCTCTCACGGTTGCTGGCCTCTCTCTGCAGAGGGCCTGGACGAGCCGGTCAAGGTGCTGGAGGTGGACGGCAGTCTCTACGACTGTAACTACTATCCCATCGTGCCGGGGAAATACTTGGTGTCGGTCACCTGGGGAGGACACGGCATCCCCCGCAGGTCAGAGCCGCGGGAGCCCCGGGGTCCCACCCTGAGGGGCCCCAAACTCTCTGAGAGTCTTGTGGGATCGAAGCGTGACTCTCTGCACCCGTCTGTGTTTTCAGCCCATTCGAGGTGCATGTGAGCGAGGAGGCGGGGCCTCAGAAGGTCAGGGCCTGGGGTCCCGGTCTGGAGACCGGCATGGTGGGCAAGAGCGCCGACTTCGTGGTGGAGGCCATCGGCACCGAAGTGGGAACGCTGGGTAGGTGGAGCGAGCGAGCGAGCGAGAGGTAGTGGTGGAGCAGAACGGACGGACGGATGGACGGACGGACGGACGAAGGTCTTCTCGAAACGGGTCCTGAGTCCTCGGTCGTCACGCCTGCAGGTTTCTCCATCGAGGGTCCGTCTCAGGCCAAGATCGAGTGCGACGACAAAGGCGACGGCTCGTGCGACGTCCGTTACTGGCCGACGGAAGCGGGCGACTACGCCGTGCACGTCATCTGTGACGACGAAGACATCAAGGACAGCCCCTTCATGGCGCACGTCCTGCCCGCCGCCAGCGACGTTTTTCCCGAGAAGGTGGGCGCGAAGCGACTCCGCCGCCGCTCGGTTTCCACCTCCCAGCTCGTTTCATGTTGCGTCTTCACGCTTTGGCGAAAACGTTGCAGGTGAAATGCTTCGGTCCCGGTCTGGAGCCGCTCGGCTGCATCGTCAACAAACCGGCCGACTTCACCATCGACACGCACGGCGCCGGCCGAGGGGAGCTGAAGCTTTACGCCCAGGCGAGTCGACGCCGCCGCCGCAGCATCGGACGCTCCTGCGCCGCCTTGAAGTTTGTCATTAAAGGTTCCCGATCGTTTGTGCCGTCAGGACGCCGAAGGCTTCCCCATCGACATCCAGATCACCGACAACGGGGACAGCACCTTCTTCTGTGTTTACATTCCCAGCAAACCCATCAAGCACACCGTCATCGTCACCTGGGGCGACGTCAACGTGCCCGGCAGCCCCTTCAGGGTAACAGCACCTCACCGCAGCATGAAACCAGACAAGAAACCGCGCCACGCTTTGTGACCTTCAGCGGCCTCGGGATGGAGCCTTGAGGGACTCCACCCCGCCGTCCGGCCAAAGAGTCCAGTTTGCGTTTCCTGTAACTTGTCGGAAAGTTCACGCTGATGGAAAAGTCTCCGGACAGACGTCGGCGTGCCGTCCGCCCGCTGCTCTGGTTCAGCCGTTCTGCTCGTTGATCAGGTGACCATCGGCGAGGGCAGCCACCCGGAGAACGTGAAGGTCTACGGTCCGGGCGTGGAGACGACGGGGCTGAAGGCCAACGAGCCCACCTACTTCACAGTGGACTGCAGCGAGGCCGGGCAGGGTAAGCCCCGCCTCCCAGGACTCGCAAAAACAGGGACACGCCCCCCCCCCCCCGACATGAAAGCCACGATGCTGCTTCTTCCAGGGGACGTCAGCATCGGGATAAAGTGCGCTCCGGGCGTGGTGGGGCCGGCCGAGGCCGACATCGACTTCGACATCATCAAGAACGACAACGACACCTTCACGGTGAAGTACATGCCTCCGGGTCCGGGCCAGTACACCATCATGGTGCTGTTCGCTGACCAGGTGAGCGACGGGCCGGCCGAGCGGCACGATTGGCCGAGCCGTCACCTACTGACCTGCTGACCTGCTCTGACTGTGAAACTTCACAGGAGATTCCCATCAGTCCCTTCAGAATAAAGGTGGATCCTTCACACGACGCTGCTAAAGTCCGAGCGGAGGGACCCGGACTGAACCGGACCGGTGAGTCCGCCGTGAAGCGACCGCCGTACAGCGACAGGAAGACAGACCAGAGTCACAAATACTCGTCCCGTCCCGTCCCGTCCCGTCCTGTCCTGTAGGTGTGGAGGTGGGGAAGCCCACACACTTCACCATCTACACCAAAGGAGCCGGCAAAGCCAAACCGGAGGTGCACTTCAGCGGCGCCGCCAAAGGAGACGCCGTCAGAGACTTCGAGATCATCGATAACCACAACTACTCGTACACCGTCCGCTACACCGCCGTGCAGCAGGTGACGCAGCGGCCACGCCCACCCCAACAGCTGTGAACCGCTGCGCCTGAGCTCACTGCAGCTTGTGTGTCCCCCAGGGGAGCCTGTCCATCACCGTGTGCCACGGAGGAGACCCCATCCCCAAGAGCCCCTTCGGCATCACGGTGGCGCCGCCGCTGGACCTGAACCAGGTCAAAGTCCAGGGCCTGAACAGCAGTGAGTCCAGACAACAGTTTATCTGACAGCTGCAGGTTTTAGGGTACTTGCGGGACCCTCAGGTGGTCCCGTCATGACCACCGGACACCAGGTGGACTCTGCGGACTGGCCTTTCTAAGCGTCTCTCTCTCTTTGCTTCCAAGCCGTGGACGTCGGCAAGGACCAGGAGTTCGCCATCAGCACGCAGGGCGCCGGCGGTCAGGGGAACCTGGACGTGAAGATCACCTCGCCGTCCCGTCGGCCAATCCCCTGCAAGCTGGAGTCCGGGGCTGCCAACGAGGTTCACACGGTCAAGTACATCCCCCCCGAGGAAGGGACGTACCGCGTGGACGTCACCTACGACGGAAACCCCGTCCCAGGAAGTCCGTTCAGCGTGGAGGCCGTGATGCCGCCCGACCCCTCCAAGGTGAGTCCAGGCTGGATTCTGGACCTCTGGCCTTGCCAGGACCAGTTACGGGGTCAGCTGGTCAGGCAGCTGGTCTCCTTCTAGACGTCATCACCCTGTTTCGGTTGTGGATCGACTGTCTGAACCTCCTTGACTCCTGCTGTGTTCCTGCGTCTCTCGACCCTCCAGGTGCGAGCCTACGGGCCGGGTCTTCAGGGCGGCGTGGTGGGTAAACCGGCCCCCTTTGCCATCGACACCAAAGGTGCCGGAACCGGCGGTCTGGGCCTGACCGTGGAGGGTCCCTGCGAGGCCAAGATCGAGTGCCAGGACAACGGGGACGGCTCGTGCTCCGTGTCCTACCTGCCCACCGAGCCGGGCGAGTACGCCATCAACATTCTGTTCGCGGACCAGCACGTCCCCGGCTCGCCCTTCAAGGCCCTGGTCCAATCCGTCTTCGACCCCAGCAAGGTGACGGCGAGCGGGCCCGGCCTGGAGCGCGGCAAGGTCCACGAGGCCGGCGCCTTCACGGTGGACTGCTCCAAGGCCGGCGAGGCCGAGCTCACCATCGAGATCGTGTCCGACTCCGGCGCCAAAGCCGAAGTCCACGTGCAGAACAACGGCGACGGGACCTACTCCATCACCTACATCCCGCAGAGCCACGGCATGTACACCATCACCATCAAGTACGGGGGCCACGCCGTGCCCAAGTTCCCCGCCCGCCTGCAGGTCGACCCGGCCGTCGACACCAGCGGCGTGAAGGTCTACGGCCCCGGCGTGGAGCCGCGAGGTGAGCGTCTGCCGGAGGTCCTCCGGGCCGAGCTGGGCTGCGACGCCGTGACTGAAAACGCCCCGTTCGGGTGTGTGTGGTTTGGTGTCGTCTCACGTGTGAACGTACTCGTCTGCAGGCGTCCTCAAAGAAGTGACCACCCACTTCATGGTGGACGCGCGGGCGCACCACAAGAGCGGCGGCAGCCACGTGCACGCCAGCATCACCAACCCGTCGGGCGCCAACACCGACGCCTTCATCACCGACCTGGAGGACGGCACCTACCGAGTGGGATACACGCCGTACGAGGACGGTGAGACGGCCGCCACTTTTCCACTTCCTGATTCGTTCACGCCGAACGTTTGGTTTCTTTTTCACTGAGACATCAAAACGTTTTCACACGAACTTCAAACGAGACAATCGAGATTCTCGTCACGACGGCGTCAAACACAGACATCGTCAGAGCCACAGAAATAAACTGCTGGCTGGAGTGTAAGTTACAGTGTGTGTGTGTGTGTGTGTGTGTGTGTGTGTGTGCGTGTGGTATTCTTAGCTGCAGTCTATCTGCAGCAGATAGTTTTCCACTGATACTGATGTGTGGCGGGCTGCAGCCCAGTGCATCATGGGACAGAAATACTCCGCGAGGTTCTTCTTCTGTGGTGTCACTCACTGAAACACGGCCAGCTCAGAGGTTGCAGGTTCCAAACCCTGAAAGGTTCTGCTCTTTGGGCGTGTCCCCGAGTGTCGGCTTCAGCCAATCAGATGTGATCTGTGTGTCCTCGTGTGTCCAAAGGTGTCCACGTGATCGAGGTCCTGCTGGACGAGGTCTCGGTACCAAAGAGTCCGTTCAGGGTGTCAGTGACGGAAGGCTGCGACCCCACCCGGGTGCGGGCGTTCGGACCCGGTCTGGAGGAGGGACTGGTCAACAAGTCCAACCGCTTCACCGTGGAGACCAAGTAACTCCCAGCAGGACGCAACACGTCCCACAGGAAACATGTGACCCGTCTGAACCGCGTCTCTGCTCGGTTGGTCTTCAGGGGCGCCGGTACCGGGGGTCTCGGCCTCGCCATCGAGGGTCCATCGGAGGCCAAGATGTCCTGTAAGGACAACAAAGACGGCAGCTGCAGCGTGGAGTACATCCCCTTCACCCCCGGGGAGTACGACGTCAACATCACCTTCGGAGGCCAGCCCATCCCCCGTGAGAACCACTTCTGAGAACCACTTCGGAGAACCAGTCTGGTCTGGGTGGACTGACAGCGCCCCCTTCTGTTCACCCCACAGGGAGCCCGTTCCGCGTCCCGGTCCGGGAGCTGGTGGACCCCAGTAAAGTCCGCTGTTCGGGTCCCGGTCTGGGCAGCGGCGTCCGGGTCCACGTCCCTCAGACGTTCACGGTGGACAGCAGCAAGGCGGGCGTGGCCCCGCTGGAGGTCCAGATCTACGGACCTTCAGGTAGGACCAGTGAGACCTGTCAGAGCCGCCTGCCGGCGTGGCGTGCAGTCTGTGACGGTCATGCGTTCTGTTTTGAGGCGTGGTCGAGCCGCTCAGCGTGGTGGATAACGGCGACGGGACGCACACGGTGAACTACACGCCCTCCAGTGACGGTCCCTACACCGTCTGCGTCAAGTACGCCGACCAGGAGGTTCCTCACAGGTGGGTGCTACCGAGAGCCACCGTGTCTCGGACCCCTGACCTCTGACCCCTGACCTCTGTCTTCTCTCAGCCCCTTTAAGATCAAGACTTTACCAGCTCATGATGCCAGCAAAGTCCGGGCCAGCGGTCCCGGTCTGAACGCGTCCGGCGTTCCTGCGAGTTTGCCAGTGGAGTTCACAATTGACGCCCGGGACGCCGGCGAGGGACTCCTGACTGTCCAGATCCTGGTGAGTCCAGAACCAGGCCCTGCAGTCCCGGCCTCCCGACAGCAGGGGGTGCCGCCCCGCCAGACCCCTGAAAAGGATGGTCCGTCTGAAGCAGTCCTCTTGGACCAGAACCGATGCTCGCCGGGAAGCTGTTGGCTGTGGTGGTCCGCCTGCTGGCCAGCGAGCGAACTGCGGCGGTGTGTCTGAGGGGCTCTCTGTGTTCTGCAGGGTCCCGACGGCTGCAGCAGGGAGGCCTCCCTGTTTGTGGAGGACTGGGGGAGGAGGGTGTGGGAGACTCACATAGTAAAGAAAACCATCCCCTTCAGTATTCTGAGGAGAGGCTGCGTAAGCCCGCCGGCCCCCCTCCCCCACTCCCCCACCTCCCTCTCCGTGTCATCTTGTCTTCATCAAACTGGCCCTCATCATCCTCAGCTCCCCTCTCCTCCTCTTTCACGTCTTGCTCCTCTTTTCTTCTGGCTCCTCCTCCTCCCTCTGGCCCCTTCTCCTTCCCTCTTGCTCCTCCCCCTTCCCTCTTGCTCCTCCTCCTTCCCTCTTGCTCCTCCTCCTTCCCTCTGGCCCCTCCTCCTACCCTCTGGCCCCTCCTCCTTCCCTCTTGCTCCTCCCCCTCAACTCTGGCTCCTCCTCCTCCTCCACCTCTTCCCTCCCTGTACCTCCCATCCCCCCCCCCATTCCTCCCCTCCCAGTCTTCCACCTCCCTAAAGCGAGGCCTAATCCTGCCTAGCTCCTCCTCGGTGAGGAGTAACCGCCCGGTACTGCAGTGATGCAGTGACCTTCATCTTGGTTACTTACGCTCAGAGCAGCTGTAAGTAACGACCTTAACAGACTGGCGTGGCTCCACTAAACCTGCACCCGTCCGTCCTCGGCTGCAGTGTGTAGATTTAGTTCCCGTGTGTAGTGAAGCCAACACTGCTCTCGTACCATCAGCAGCCATCCACCAGAGACGCCACGCTGCTCCCGGCCGCGGGCCGCAGGGGGCGCCGCCGCCGCCTCAGGCAGGAAGTGTCTTGCGTCCGCGGTGAAGGAGTCCAAACGTGGCCGTTGGACTCCTTCAGTTCTGAAACGTCCCGCTGACGAGAACTTTTGGGTTCGAATCTTCTTCCACGCGAAGTCCCGCAGGGTTCAGAGGTCAGCGTCTTTCAGGCCGCGCCTCGGTCGATGGCGGATGGTCGGACCGGTGATCGCCGCCCGCCGCGGCGTTGGCTGAACCGTCACTTCCTGCTTTGTGTTTCCAGGACCCGGAGGGGAAACCCAAGAAGGCCAACATCCGGGACAACCGGGACGGGACCTACACCGTGTCCTACGTCCCCGACATGACCGGACGCTACACCATCACCATCAAGTACGGCGGCGACGAGATCCCGTACTCGCCGTATCGCATTCACGCGCTGCCGACGGGGGACGCCAGCAAGTGCCTTGTCACAGGTCAGGCCCCGCCCACCGCCGCCACCAATCAGCATCGGGACACATCACTGACCTTGTCGTTTGTCCACAGTGTCGATCGGAGGTCACGGGCTGGGTGAGTTCCGTCCGACGGGCGTCCATTTCGCACCTTTGTCACCGGAACTTCCTGTCCGTGACTCGCGCGGCGTGCGTCCCGTCAGGTTCAGGCATCGGCCCCACCATCCAGATCGGAGAGGAGACCGTCATCACCGTGGACGCCAAGGCGGCCGGCAAAGGTAAAGTCACGTGTAAGGTGTCGACGCCGGACGGGGCGGAGCTGGACGTGGACGTGGTGGAGAACGCCGACGGCACTTTCGACATCTACTACACGGCGCCGGAACCCGGGAAGTACGTGATCACCATCCGCTTCGGAGGGGAGAACATCCCCAACAGCCCCTTCCACGTGGTGGTGAGTCCCCGCCTCCGCCCGCCGGCTCAGGCGGTCGGGCTGCTCGCTTTCACGTAGCGTTGCACCGAATTAATCTGTGGTGTGTTGGTGGACGATTAATCGTGTGTGTTTGCACCTTGTCGCCCCCGTCAGGCGAGCGAGAGCGTCGCGCTCATCGAGGAGCCGAGCGAGACGATTCGCTCGTTCTCGCCGTTCCTGAGTTTCTCCCCTCACTGGGTACCACAGTCTGCTCCTCCTCCTCCTCCTCCTCCTCCTCCTCCTCCTCCTCCTCCTCCTCCTCTTCATCATCCTCACCTCTCTGTCTGTTCGTGCTGCGTTTACTGACCTGCTCGGTCAATAATAACCCAGATTATTATGGATTATTCAGCGCTCAGCATGGTGCTGCATGTTTGATCTGCTGGAGGCGCCAATCAAACTAGCTCTCACACACTCACACACACACACACACACACACACACACACACAAACGTACACACGTACACACACACACATGCATTTTTAACAACGGATTTGTTCTAACTTGTGCGATGAGCTGGTCGTGAACGGCGGTGTTTGCTCCCTCCTCCTCCACCTGCTCCTCTTCCTGCTCCTCCTCTTTCTCCTCCTAACGCTCCTCCCTCTCCGGTCCAGGCCACAGACGACTCGGCGGCTTCAGCCGACGTGATGGAGCCGCTGCTGCGTCCCTTCAGTCTGGTGATTCCCTTCACGGTGCAGAAAGGCGAGATCACAGGTCAGACTGAACGCTACAGCAGCCTCCTCGCCGGTCCCCGTACGGTTGGCTGAGTCCGCTTCACCCGCGGTCGTGCCGTGTGTGCAGGTGAGGTGCGGATGCCGTCTGGCCGCTCGGCTCGTCCTCACATCACCGACAACAAAGACGGGACGGTGACGGTGAAGTATTCTCCGACCGAGCGCGGCTTGCACGAGATGGACATCAGATACGACGGCGGCCACATTCCCGGTGAGCACCCAGCGCGGCGCCAGAGCGCCCCCCCCCGTGTGCGGCCGTCAGACTCTAAGACCTCCCTCCTTCACAGGAAGTCCTCTTCAGTTCTTCGTGGACGCCATCAACAGCGGTCACGTGACGGCGTTCGGCCCCGGTCTGAGTCACGGCACGGTGAGCCGGCCGGCGACGTTCACCATCGTCACAAAAGACGCCGGAGAAGGTGAGTGCAGGGGGGGTTCACGCAGGTCAGAGGGCCTCTGCAGCCCCGTTACCGATGTGTGTGTGTGTGTGTGTGTGTAGGGGGTTTGTCGCTGGCGGTCGAGGGTCCGTCCAAAGCGGAGATCAGCTGTAAGGACAACAAGGACGGGACCTGCACCGTCTCCTACCTGCCGACCGCCGCCGGCGATTACAACATCATCGTCAAGTTCGACGACAAACACATCGCCGGCAGCCCGTTCACGGCCAAGATCACCGGTCAGCTCACACACACTCACACACACACACGCACACACACACACACACACTCGCTGACGATGCCTCCGTCCTCCAGGTGACGACGCCACGAGGACGTCGCAGCTGAACGTCGGCACGGCGACAGACGTGTCTCTGAAGATCACGGAGACGGACCTGAGCAGCCTGACGGCGACCATCCGGGCGCCGTCTGGCAGCGAGGAGCCGTGTCTGCTGAAGCGACTCCCCAACCGCCACATCGGTAGAGGCCAGCCGACCGCACGCCGTCCGCCGTCCCGCCCTCCTCGCCCCTCATCCTCCTCTTCTTCTTCTGCTGCAGGAATCTCCTTCACACCCCGAGAGGTCGGCGAGCACGTGGTCAGCGTGAAGAAGAGCGGGAAGCACGTGACCAACAGTCCCTTCAAGATCATGGTGGGCCAGTCGGAGATCGGCGACGCCAGCAAGGTGAAGGTGTACGGTCAGGGGCTGGTGGAGGGACACACCTTCGAGGTGGCCGAGTTCACCGTGGACACCCGCAACGCAGGTCAGGATTTGGGCTTCCGAACCCAGCGGGGCAGCCGGCCGGACCCCAGGCTCAAACCGCCGCCGTCTGTGTCCCGGCAGGTTACGGAGGTCTGGGTCTGTCCATCGAGGGGCCCAGTAAGGTGGACATCAACTGTGAGGACGTGGAGGACGGGACGTGCAAGGTCACCTACTGTCCCACCGAGCCGGGGAACTACATCATCAACATCAAGTTCGCCGACCAGCACGTCCCAGGTACCGACGGGCGGGCGGGGTTGGTGGGGGGTGAGCAGGACCACCTGGTGGCTGTCGCGGAGTTTGGACCTGCCGCTCCGTGGTGTCCGTCCTGAAATGGCATGCGTGTGCAGGAAGTCCGTTCACGGTGAAGATCTTCGGGGAGGGGCGGGTGAAGGAGAGCATCACCAGGAAGCGGCAGGCGCCCTCCATCGCCACCGTGGGCAGCACCTGCGACCTCAACCTCAAGATCCCAGGTGAGCCGTGACCCCGTCGCTGCAGGCTCCGCCCGCCTGCCTCCCTTCTCCCGCCTCCTCCTCTCCTTCACCTCCTCTGTCCTCCTCCTGCTCCTGCTCCTCCTGCCGGCCGTAGGGAACTGGTTCCAGATGGTCTCGGCTCAGGAGCGCCTGACCCGCACCTTCACCCGCAGCAGCCACACCTACACCCGCACCGAGCGCACCGAGATCAGCAAGACCCGAGCCGGAGAGACCAAGAGGGAGGTCCGGGTGGAGGAGAGCACGCAGGTCGGAGACCCCTTCAGGGACGTCTTCGGAGACTTCCTGGGACGAGAGAGTCTGGGCGGGTTCGGCGCCATGCCGGCCGGCAGCCGGCCGCCGCTGCAGGACGGTGCGTGTCTGTGTGCCGGCGTGCCGTGCTGTGCTGACCCCTGAGTGACCCCTGAATGAGCCTCACTCTTCCTGTGTGATGTCACAGTCGCACTGTCTTGCCGGCTGGTGTGAGACTTTAAACCAGGCTCCTTGATCTTTGTTTCTGATCCATGTGCTCCTGCTCCTCCTGCTCCTCCTGCACCTCCTCTTTCCACTCCAGGTGAGGCAGGCAACCAGGAGATGACGGCTCAGGTGACGAGTCCCGAAGGAAAGACGGAGGACGCAGAGATCATCCGGGGGGAGGACAGCACCTACAGCGTCCGCTTCATCCCCCAGGAGATGGGCCCCCACACCGTCAACGTCAAGTACCGGGGCCAGCACGTCCCCGGGAGCCCCTTCCAGTTCACCGTGGGGCCCCTGGGAGAAGGGGGCTCCCACAAGGTCCGGGCAGGAGGGACCGGCCTGGACCGGGGCGTGGCGGGGATCCCAGGTGGGCTCCGAGTCCTCCCAGTTCCGTCTTCAGTTCGGGACTGCAGCCCCCCGCGCCGCCTGATGGACCCGTGTGTGTCTTTGCAGCCGAGTTCAGCATCTGGACCCGGGAGGCCGGCGCCGGTGGTCTGTCCATCGCCGTGGAGGGCCCCAGCAAAGCCGAGATCACCTTCGAGGACCGCAAGGACGGCTCGTGTGGCGTCGCCTACGTGGTCCAGGAACCCGGTGAGACTCCGAGCAGCTTTCAGTTCAGCTTGTTGTCACACTAAAACGGGGGGAAAGCGCAGTGGGACAGGACCGCGTCCCTGAGGAACTCCCCGGCGAACGTTGGTCTGAACGCCTCGCGTTCCTTCGTGCAGGCGACTACGAGGTCTCCATCAAATTCAACGACGAGCACATCCCCGACTCGCCGTTCGTCGTCCCCGTGGCCACGCTGTCGGACGACGCCCGCCGCCTCACCATCACCAGCCTGCAGGTGGGAAGGAGGCGCCGAGGTCTGGATGCGTGTCAGGACTTTCCATTTTTAACCCTGCGATGCACCGTGCGATATTAAAAGAGGCCGTTTCAGCCTCTCGGAATAGCTTTGGTATTAATACACGGAGGATTGCGTTTCTGCAGCGCGCTGGATTTAACCTGCGTCTGTTTACGGCTGTCCCACGTGGACCAAAGTGACCTTCAGCAAACCCGTCTAGATTTCTGTTGGTTCTTTGCCGCGACAATAAAACAGAGACACACATGAAGCCGAATACGTCAGAATGAGCAAATGAGTGGACAGTCGGGATCCGTTCAAGCCGAGTGATGAGCGGCCGGCTGAGTCGTCCCTCTGCTGTCCCCAGGAGATGGGCCTCAAGGTGGGCCAGGAGGCGTCCTTTGCTGTCCAGCTGAACGGCGCCCGAGGGCTGATCGACGCCAAGATCCACACGCCGTCAGGAGCCATCGAGGAGTGCTTCATCACCGAGCTGGACAGCGGTAAGAGTCTGGATCCAGCCGAGGTCCAGGACACTTCAGCTCTGGTGTCTCCCGTCCGTGGTGGGACGGTTCCTGTCCTCGATGCTGATGAGGTCTGCTGTTTCTGGTCCACCTCAGATCAACACGCCATCAGATTCATCCCCAGAGAAAACGGCGTGCACTCCATCGACGTTCGCTTCAACGGGAGCCACGTTCCCGGCAGCCCCTTCAAGATCCGGGTGGGGGAACCGGGGCAGGTGGGGGATCCGGGGATGGTGTCTGCCTTCGGACCGGGCCTGGAGGGCGGGACCACAGGTACGCACGACCAATAAGCACTGTCCAGGCTCAGAGGTGACCTGGGTTTTGACGAAGGTTTGGGCTCGTTCAGGCGTGGCCTCGGAGTTCGTGGTCAACACGTGCAACGCCGGCGCCGGCGCTCTCTCCATCACCATCGACGGGCCGTCCAAAGTGAAGATGGACTGTCAGGAATGTGCAGAAGGCTACAAGGTGTCCTACACCCCCATGGCCCCTGGGAACTACCTGATCTCCATCAAGTACGGAGGACCGCAGCACATCGTGGGAAGTCCCTTCAAGGCCAAAGTCTCCGGTGGGTCCAGAACCTCTGCGTCGCTGTGATTCGGCCCGTCGGCCGAGTCGTCCTGATGGCGTTTGAACCCCTTTGGTCTGAGAAGGTCAGCGTAAGTCCACACTCCCTCTGATGGTCACCGTGTGCCCCGCAGGTCCTCGTTTGTCTGGCGGTCACAGTCTGCACGAGACCTCGTCAGTCCTCGTGGAAACGGTCACCAAGTCGTCTTCGGCGATGGGCGGCGCCTTCGCCTCTTTGCCTAAGTTCTCCTCGGACGCCAGTAAAGCCATTTCTCGGGGCGCCGGCCTGTCGAAGGCCTTCATCGGTCAGAAGAACACGTTTACGGTCGACTGCAGCAAAGCAGGTGAGCAGGGGACGGCGGGGGGACGGGGCCGGGTCCGGGTTCTGTCTGTCCTCACCGAAAGGCCTCCCCACAGGCACCAACATGCTGATGGTCGGCGTCCACGGGCCCAAGACGCCCTGCGAGGAGGTCTACGTCAAACACATGGGCAACAGGATGTACAACGTGACGTACACGGTCAAAGAGCAGGGCAGCTACATCCTCATCGTCAAGTGGGGCGACGAGAACGTCCCCGGCAGCCCGTTTCACGTCACCGTCCCGTAGAACTGGACCCTTCCTCTTGCTCCTCCTCCTCCTCCTCCTCCTCCTGAAGACTTCTGGCGCTCGGACCGCTTCAGTCTCGCTGTTGACCATCTGTGTCTGTTTTGTCCTGAACCAACTGTGAAGAAGCCCAGAACCAAATTGCAGAGTGGTCCGGTTAACTGGACGCCTGAAACGGAACCGTGGAGCTGGATCAGACCACATGCTCACAGCCGAGCCTCCCGTTAGCACCGCCGGCACAAATCACCATCTTGTCTTATGAGGTCACGTCTGAACGGAAGCGTCCAGGCCCAGGGGACGCTGTCCTGTTCGGTGGTGGTCCCGCAACCAAAAGTTGATCCTTGATTGTCACTTCTGTTTCGTGCTGCCAGCTCAGAAGTATCCTGACGTTAGCCGCTAAATTATCCCACTCAAATCAATCAGCACCCATGATGTGGGTTTAGCTTGTTAGCCCAAACTGCTAACACAAGTTAGCATGGCGTTGTTGATCACCGTCGACTTTGCCAAAACCGTTTGCTTGTTTGGTTGCGTCGCCTTGTTCGTTTTATTTAGCTTTCTCGCAACATAATCAGCTACGTTAATGTCTTGGTCACACAAGTTATGAGCTTTGCGGATGCTAATTAGCTCCCTTAACAGTGAACATGGGGTTCGAATCCCGTTAGCAGGACTTAGCATCTTTTCAGGGCCTTGTTAGCATTGCTAGCGTCCGAGTCCGGGAGGTTTTCAACCAGCTTCACGTTTGCTGAATCGGGTTCAGGTCAGCGGGGGACAATCTTTCCTTTGGAAGCGTGACACATATTTGTACTCGCAATACTGATCCGCGAGGATCACGGCAAACACTGCGGATCTCCAAGTGCAACCTCGGTGTTTTTGTAGGAAGTATTGGACGACCAGTCGGGAGCCGCGAGCTGCAGCTTTAAGAAACTCTTTCTGTTATTTATTCTTTCCGGAGTTTCCTCGGACAGGAAATGGTCTTATTTTGGAGGAGCGCGTCAGGAGGACGATTCTATTCCCCAAATTTCTGCTCAGAGAAACGTCCGTGTTTTGTGCGGCCACCGGAGGGCGCCGCAGCCAGGCGGACGCGGACGCCACATTAGAGAGTGATTTTATAGCGACGACTTTTGTAACTTTGTGGGTGAGTGGATTCAACTGTACCTGTTTGATATGTTCACGCTCAGTACGGCGAGATTGTGCAGGCATAATAAACCTTGATTTGCAACAAGACCACAAGGTGTCGCTGCTGCTCCTCTCATTGTGTCCGTGTGGAGCCGCTGACGCCGCCTGCTGGCCGACAGCAGCAGTGCAGCCGCGACCATCCAGGCGGAGGGGGGCTTCGCCTCCTCTGTCAACAGGACAACAGTGTAAACAGTTGGTTTATTGGAACACCCTGAAACCTGCAGGCCGGCGGCCCCTCCAGGACCAGGACTGCCCCCCCCCTTCCCCATCTGGTCCGGATCGTCACTTTAAACACCTTACAGCCGTGACGTCACCTGACGGTGGTCGGTGCCTCGGAGAAACTCAGGAAGAGCCGCAGCGTTTCATCCGGAGTGGGCGGGGCTTCCGCCGCGCTCACCGAGCGGAACGCGGAAGTTCCGCACTCACCTGGCCAGGTAAACAGGGATGAGAGCGAGCGGCGGCGCCTGGAAGCTGCTGCTGTGTGAGTACTCCTACTGCTCCTCCGTGAGTACTCCTACTGCTCCTCCGTGAGTACTCGTACTGCTCCTCCGTGAGTACTCGTACTGCTCCTCCGTGAGTACTTGTACTGCTCCTCCGTGAGTACTTGTACTGCTCCTCCGTGAGTACTCGTACTGCTCCTCCGTGAGTACTCGTACTGCTCCTCCGTGAGTACTCGTACTGCTCCTCCGTGAGTACTTGTACTGCTCCTCCGTGAGTACTTGTACTGCTCCTCCGTGAGTACTCGTACTGCTCCTCCGTGAGTACTCGTACTGCTCCTCCGTGAGTACTCGTACTGCTCCTCCGTGAGTACTTGTACTGCTC
>JASSRZ010000032.1:536124-550605 GCA_032164315.1 Malacoctenus gilli | reverse complement strand
TCCGCCTCCTCCCCCTCCTCCTCCTCCTCCTTCTCCTCCTCCTCCTCCTGCTCCTCCTGCTCCTCCTGCAGCTCCCGAGGCTCCTCACATCTCCTCGGTGGATTACTCGCACGGCGTCCTGTACGTGCGCTGGACGTACGACGAGCTCTTCATCGAGCTCTCGCACTCCCGGATGCTTCACTGGCAGCTGCTGGCCGAAGGACGGCGAGGAGCCAACCAGAGCTTCTCTGTCGACGTCAGTCCAACCCCCGACGAGTGGCGTGCTCTTTGATGCGTTTTGGAGGGGGTCCATTGACAGGGCGCGTGTGCGTGTGTGTGTGTGTGTGTGTGTGTGTGTGTGTGTGCGTGTGTGTGTGTTTGTGTGTGCGTGTGTGTGTCTCAGGTGACCCGGAATGTGATGCGTGCCAGCCTCCCGTTGCCTCCAGGAGACATTTACAATCTGACGGTGACAGCGTGCACTGAACGCAGCAGGAACACCTCCATGCCCAGCATCATCAAACTGGGTCCGTGCACACACACACACACACACACACACGCACACACACACACACACACGCACACACGCACACACCGAAGTCAGGAGGACCCGGGGTGGAACCCTGAGGAACTCCAGGCGCAGCCAAACTGTGGTTTTGCTGAGTTGTCGCTCTGAAAGCGAATGTGAAAGGAGGTTCCTCCTCTGTGCACGTGACACGTGCACGCCAGTCCCGGGAGGAGGAGGAGCGCCTCCGCTCTCACGCTCACTCCGCTCTCACACTTATTTCCTCCCGCAGAGCCGGCGCCGCCTCACTCGCTGTATGCCGTCAATGCCACGCACTCGGCGGTCACTCTGCTGTGGACCGAGGAGGGAGTGGTGGACTACTACCAGGTGATGTGCAGACCCTGCAAGGGCAGCAAGGAGCTCAAGGTAACACACACACGCGCGCACGCACGCACACACGCACGGACACACACGCACACACACGATGACTTCGCTGTCCCCCCTGCAGACGTGCGAGCCGCTGACGTCCACCTCTCACGTGGTCACCGTCTCTGGCCTGACGCCGTCGTCCAGCTACAACTGCAGCGTGACCAGTTTCAGCTACAGCACGGCCAGTCGGCCCGCGCACATCACCTTCAGCACCACAGGTAGGGGGCGCCCTGCTCCTCGCGCCCGCAGCTGCGACACACCTGCGGAGTTGCCGACCTGTGTGCGTGCGCGTGTGTGTGTGCGCAGCCAAAGAGATGAACCCGAGCGTGGCGGCCATCTCGGCTCTGGCCGTCCTCAGCGTCCTCCTCGTCAGCCTCCTCGTCCTCTTCCTGCTCGTCCTGCGAAAGAAGCACCTGCAGATGAGCCGGTAACGCTTTGCGTCCGCCGTCCTTTCCTGTTTTTGTCGGGTGCGCCTCCTATTTTCTCCTGTCTTCCGTCTTCTTGGTCTCTTCCCGTCCCGTCGGTCCGTCTCTCGCTCCGTCTCGCCACTTCTCTCTCCCCCTCTGTTATTTTCAGCGTCCAGCTTCTGGGCTCGCTTCCTCTTTGCGTTCCTGCCGAGTCATCGAGCGGCTCCGACTTCCTCCCGCCGCCGCCGCCGCCGCCTCGTCTCTCACACGCTTTTCTCTGCTGCGTTTCTTTCAGAGAGTGCGGCGCAGAAACCTTCGTCAACTTCGCTTCCTTCGAGCGCGACGGGAAGCTTCCCTACAACTGGTACGACCTTCACCCCCCCCCCTCCCCCCCCCACCCCACCCTCTGTTCACCAGTTTTCAGATGGATCCACACACACACAGCCCAGGTGTGTGTGTGTGTGTGTGTGTGTGGGTGTGTGTGTGTGTGTGTGTGCGCGCTTTCAGACGTAGTTCCCTTCAGGTTCCCGCTGGCGTCTCAGTTTGGGCCTCGGAGCTGCAACCCGATTCGCGGCGGTCAGATTAGGGTTCCTTGAAGGTGCGCTGTGGGACCGCCGTCATCCCGTTTCCAAGCACCAGGTGGCGGTGACGAGTCACTGGGAAACGTGGCGTTGAAGGCCTTGCGGTGCGGTCAGGGTCAGACGGCTCACCGCACCATCTTGTGGCACCAAGTGGCACTGCAAGTCCCATCGGGCTGCGCTTAGCTCGTTAGCTCGTCGGCCATCTTTGGGTCGATTTTGACGCGAGACGTGAAAGTCGTTCCTCGCGAGGTGACGGCTCGTTCGTGCCGCACCTTCAACCGGAGACCCCCCGGGGGGGCCACGGCCGGGGAGGTTCCAGCGAGGACAAACGCTGGACTGAAGCTCTGTGATTAATATAAGAGCTGAAAGACGGTCAGTGAAGGCAGACCCTCGGCGTCCATCTGCTGTGGCATCGCCCCCCCCCCCGCCCCCCCCATCACTAAACACTCATCTCCATCAGAGTGTCGTCCTCGTGCCGCGACGCTGGCGTCGTCTGTGCGCTTTGACTGTGCATGTCGTCGGACGTTGGTGGACGCCGCGATGCGAGGCAACAAGCCACGCCCCCGCGGACGATTCTCATCTGCTCACGTCAAATATCGGAGGTCAGTGGGAGCCGATCGCTCGCAGTTTTTGCCACTTTGGAGCGCGGCGTTCGTCAGGGCGCCGCGGGAGGCTCCTCCCCTTTGACCCTTTGGAGCGAAAGATTCAGACTTCGCCGCCAGCTTTTTCTAAACGTGACGCCGATCGATCGGAGTCCGGCCGCGACGCGTCGGTGACGTCACCGGGTCGGCGGTCCGGCCGCGCCACCCGGTGACAAACACAGCCGTTCACGCCGAAGGCCCCGGCCGAGCGTTGCATTGTGGGAAGGGTCGGGGGTGATGTCACGGACGGGCAGAGGAGGTCTTAAAGAGACAGAGCGTCGATTGAGCTGAGCGGGCGAACAGACGGCCGTTGTGCGCAGGGCGACGGCGTCCTCTCTCCGAGCGGCTGCACGACGCATTAACTCTGTGTTCAGCACTAATGTGAAGCCTCTTTACTAATGCAGCGCCGTGTTCTGTCGCCCCCTGGTGTCTGTCCTCTTTATTTCGTGTCTGTGTGTGTCTTTATTTGGCTCTTTGTTTGAACCCCTTCAGGCGAAGAAGCCTCTTCGCCTTCCTCACCCTCCTGCCATCCTGCCTTTGGACTGACTATCTTTTGGCTTTTTATATTAATCCGTGGTAAGTAAGCTGCTGCACCCCAGGGCGCCGCCGCCGCCGCCGCCGCCGCAGGCCGCAGCGCCGAGCCCGCCTCGTCCGATCGGGCCGACCGTGCCGAACGCAGCGGGTCTGGTGTCGCTCTGGCTCCTCCTCCCTTTTGACAGAACGAGAGGCGTGTTCATGCGCTCGCGTTAGCGGTCCGACAAAATGAAAGTTCGTCGTGGTTCACACGTGAATCGTCACCGCTCTGCCGACCTCTGAACTTTGCGCCGTTTCAACTCCACCTGGAAAATTGGCTTGGAGAAAACATTCAGCCGATAAAGGCCAACAGAGCGCGAGCGGTGCACCTCAGGGCTCCACGCCGGATCCTCTTCTCTTCTCCACCTGCTGACGTGACCAAGTTTGGATCACCTGCGAAACGTAGTCGCTCGGTCGATGCGAACGGACCGTCGGGTGACCTCGGTGGTGATCGAGACTCGAACGCGTCTTTTCTCGGATACAATCGGCCATTTTTGTTTCCCCGCAGACGTGACGCGAGCTCGTAAACTGACGCAACTGTGCACAAACAAGCGACGAACGGGAGCGCTGCCAGCGTGGTGTCCCACAGGGATCCGTTTCAGGATCCTTCCGAGGACTGGGACCAGGTTTGAGGTGCTTTGTGTCGGTGGATCAAAGAGACCAGACGCTCCGCGGTTTAACCTGCGGTGGAGCTCAGGAGAGTGCGCTTCCGTTTCAGGAGGCCGGCGCAGAACGACACCAGACCGTGTTTCGGAGGCTCCGCGCTCGATGCTGCGTCCGCGCCGCGGCTCGGAGCGACGCCGAGCGTGTCGGACGAACTCCGACGACGTGCTTTCGCGCGAGACTAACCCGGCTTCGCTCCAAGTGTGCCGCGTGCATGCCGTGCGTGGCCTTCACTCCGTCGGACGGCCTCCACCTTTAGCTCCGCCGTCTTGTGCATGTTGTGACGTCTTCACGTCGGATTCCGAGTGAAGTTCGGCCTCCGGATTTTCTCGGACTCTTTTCGAGCGTTTCAGGGGGAAATTTCGGTCCGACGAGAAGCCGGCGCTTTCAGAAAGCAAACGCAACCGACCGTTTGTGAGCATGTTCGCCGAGCTCTGTTTTATTCGGGTTTTCGTTCATGTTTGGCAAATGACGGCCGCCAACAGCTGACCTCTGACCTCTCGTTAACACAGTCAGGGGCCGTTTTGGGAAGTAGTCCCGGCTTCGGGACCGGAGTCGTCCAACGAGGCAGCAAAAAAACCGCTGTCGTGGCGTTAATGTGCCGACGTGAGCAGCATTTGGGCCCCGAATGCCCGCGAGCGACATGTCGAAACCCCGACTGGACCAGAGCTGAGAGCGCTTCCGCGGCCGGAGTCCGAAATCATGACGAGGACTGTTTGTCGTTTTATTTTGTAGGAGCAAGACGGCTTTAAAGAAACGGAAGCTAACAAGGTAACAACACACTAACATGCCGCTTCAGCCGACCAAACTTGGCAAACCTGCAGAAGGAAGTCGGGCTGAGAACAGGAAACGGCCCGGGTTTTACCCACCTTTCACAATAAAAGCTTTCTGCCTGAGAGCAGCCGATTGCCTCTAATTGGTTGCCCCGTCACTGTGAGCCAATCAGAAAGGAGGCCTTGTAATCGGCCAATCCGGGGCCGGCAGCTGTTGCCGTGGCGATCGCAGTCAGAGGCCACTTAGAACGGTCAACGCACGTCACTGAGTGTCTGCTGGGTGACAGCGCGAGACTCCGCCCACCAGCGGTCGATGGCCGCTTGTTGTTGATGTTGTTGTTGTTGTTGTTGTGGCGGCGCTGGTCTGACTGTGTCCTCTGCTTCCAGTCTGGTGCAGCTGGATGATTTCGACGCCTACTTCAAAGAGATGAGCAAAGACTCCGCCTACAAGTTCTCGCTGCAGTTTGAGGTGGAAGCACTCGACGCCGCGGCGCCGCCGTTCCGTCCTCGCTCGTTCTCGCTTTGCGACACGGAACTCTTTGCTGCCTTTCAGGAGCTGAAGAGCGTCGGTCTGGACCTGACGCACGACGCCGCGGACCTGCCCGTCAACCGGCCCAAGAACCGATACACCAACATCCTCCCCTGTGAGTCTGCCGGCGGTCTGCCGTCCGACCCGCTCGGCCTGCCGGCGCGTCACTAAACCGCCGCCGCTCCCTTGCAGACGACTTCAGCCGCGTCAAGCTGATGTCCATGCACAACGACGAAGGCTCGGACTACATCAACGCCAACTACATCCCGGTGAGCGCTCGGTCCGGCTTTTCAAAATAAAGGCCCGTCGCGGGGACCCACCGGAGAATGTGGCTGTGTGCCGGCAGGGCTACAAGCACGCCAAGGAGTACATCGCCACGCAGGGGCCGCTGCCCGAGACGCGCAACGACTTCTGGAAGATGGTGCTGCAGGAGAGGTCGCCCATCGTGGTCATGCTGACGCAGTGCAGCGAGCGCCGCAGGGTCTGAGCGCCGCCGCCGCCGCCTCCTCGCCGAGCCTCCGCCGCCGCGCCTTCGCCGCCGCCGCCTTGGCGCTCTGACCGCTGTTTGCCTTCCAGGTCAAGTGCGACCATTACTGGCCGTTCACCGACGAGCCGGTGATGTACGGCGAGATCAGCGTGGAGATGCTGACGGAGAGCGAGTCGCCGGAGTGGACCGTCCGCAAGTTCCGGCTGGGATACGTGCGTGCCGCCTTCAGCGAGGCGCCCCGACGGCGGAGGCTCCGCCCGCTCTCGGCTCACGCTCGCCTCGTGTCCCCCGCAGGCCGACGAGACCCTGGACGTCCTCCACCTGAACTACACCTCGTGGCCGGATCACGGCGTGCCCACCGTCAACGCCATCGAGAGCATCCTGCAGTTCGTGCACATCGTGCGCCAGCAGGCCAATCGCAGCCGGGACCCCATCGTGGTCCACTGCAGGTCTGCACGCCGCCGCCGCCCGCTCGCGTCCGCCGCGTCCGCCGCCGCTTTCGAGCCCCTGGTGACGATGTCACTTCCTGTGCGTCCCGCAGCGCCGGCGTGGGCCGGACCGGAACCTTCATCGCTCTGGACCGGCTCATGCAGCACATCCGCGAGCACGAGTTCGCCGACATCCTGGGGATGGTGTCCGAGATGAGGTCGCACCGGCTGTCCATGGTGCAGACCGAGGTCAGCCCCGCCAAAATAAAAGGCCCGGCCGCACGCAGGCCCGCAACGGAGGCTCACGCCAACGTGTGTGTGTGTGTGTGTGCGTGTGTGTGTGTGTGTGTGCAGGAGCAGTACGTGTTCATCCACCAGTGCGTCCTGCTCATGTGGCAGGAGAAGAAGCAGCAGTCCGTCACGTCGGACGTCATCTACGAGAACGCCAGCAAGACATAAAGCCGGACGGGACGCCGCCAACGTCAGTGACGCGCCGCCGCCGCCGCCGCCGCCGCCGGAGCTCCAGCGCAGGCGCGTGCTGACGGCGTCCCTTCTCTTTGTCTCGCAGGCTGTGACGCTCCGTCCCGCCGAGCTTCAGGCGCCATCTCAGCTTCATCATCATCATCGACCAACATCCGCCTGAGAGAACCCGTCCTGTCGATGTTCCAGCGTCCGGACCGCAGACTCGTTGCCTTAAGGAGCCTTCGCTGTCCGAGCAACCTAAGCCCCGCCCACCCACGCCGCTGGACCCCCACGTGCTGCCGAGGCAACCAGTGGGCCCTTTTGGACCAAGCCAGCAACTTAGGATTGGCTGAGAAACCGGGAAGCACACGTCCTCAGAGTCCCACGCCTTATCGCTCTCGGCGACGCCCTCTTTTCGCTCGCCGAACGCCACTTCGCCACTTCGCCTGCTGCAGCATCGCGACGCCAACAGACATCCAGAAAACGAGCACAAAACAGAAACGTCGCGTCCGACAAACAAAGATTTTGACGCGTCGAGTCGCAAACGAGAACGTTTGCGCAGTCAGCACAAAGAAAAACACCAGCGAGGTGGGCGGGGCCAAACACAGCCGGGGGCGGGGCTGGAGCCGAGTGAACGGGCCCCGTTCCATGGGTGCTTCTCAGGATGATCGGGTGCGGCACCTCTTCTGTGGGCGGGGCTTGGTGCCGGAGGCGGGACCGAAACCCCCGGGTGGCCACGCGGCGGCGCCGGACTTCCCGCCGGCGCCCGGACACGGAGGCGCTCGCGCTCGCCGCAGTCTCGCTTCCTGCATCATATCATCGGAGACACCTGCTGGCCCCAAACAGGAAGTGCACCAAACTTTTGAACGTACGCTTGCTAATTTCTACTTTCAACGCCCCAAATCTTCCGCAGCTCCGACAGACATTTCGATTTCCCGTCAGCAAATTAAGACACGAAACCGGTTCTGATCTGCGTCGGTGCGACTCGCTTCGTGTTTACGTCGGGACAGAAACCTCACGTTTCACCTGCATTCCAGAAGAATTTCCCCGTTTTGCCGCTTCAAACCGGCACAAAAGCAGAAATCTCTCCAAATCTCCAGGAATCGGCAGAAGTTTTTGGGTGTTTGTTCGGCAAAACTCACCGGAGGTTTTGGGCCCCCTGGTGGCGGCTGGCTGTCGGCGCAGGTCGACGCTTCATATCGCGGGCTCGGACGAGTCGGACTCGCGCGATTCTGCCGAATATCCGACTCCAAGGAAACTTTGCGGAGACCGAACGACACCGAACCGTCACCGTGTGGTCAGAACGCCGCCGCCGAGCCCCAAGCGTTCCCACGAGCTCCCGCTGAGGTCGCTGGAGCAGCTGATCTGAGACCAGACATCAGTGTCGCGTCCGCGATTCAGATCGGAGTGAACTGGAAGCGCTTGGAGAGGGCAAACCTCCGCCAAGAGGCCGCAGAAGGACTTCTGTTCATTTGGATCGAGGACGATCGATTCGTCAGCTGATCAGGCGACCAATCGGCGCCTTCCTCGATCCGGATCTTCTCACCGACCGACCGACCGACCGAGAAGACTCGGAGCCACATTCGAGGCGTCGCGAGGCAAACGCTCACGGTTTGCGGCGTTCTGACGACACTTCCTGTCTGGAGGAGCGCGTGTAAAAAGGTGTGATGTGATTGGTCATTGTGGCCTTTAGCCGCGAGCTCTCAGCTCGCCTCGGGGGCGGGCGGCACCTCCGTCCCGAGTAGTTTCACCGTTAGTCGTCCCACGTACTGTACATAGCCGACCGCGTAGCCGCCGTCCGTCCCTCGTCGTCACTCCGGCGTGTTTCTCGTGCAGATGTTGCTTTCGACGTTTGTTTCTTTGATCGTTGTAGATGTGAAGCTTCGTTTTCTGAGCCAGAAGAAACTTTCCCGCGCCGCGCCTCGTGGCCTCGCGGGACGCCGCCGCGAGGTCGGTAACGCACTTTGGTACGACGGCCGCGGACGCGCCGATCACGCGCGCGACTTTTTCTCTCGCTGGTTTTATCGTGTTCGTCCGACTCGTTCGTCATTGGTGCCATTTTCCTCGTGCGTTGTGTCACTTGCGACTGAAGCTCGACCCCGAACCCGGGAGGTCGTCACTGAGTTTCTGTGTGTGTGTGCGTGTGTGAGAGCGTGTGTGTGTGTTTGTTGGATCAATAAAATGTTGCAGTTCTTCTGTGTTGTCGTTTTGTGTCCAAACACAACAAATGGATGAAGCAGCTGGAAGGAGGCCGAACTGAATCCCCTCGTAGGTGAAACGTCGTGAGTCGCGACGTCAACTTTTTCGGTCCTGTCCCCAAGCTTCAGATGCATGCTTGGCCCCGCCCCCAAGGAGATGACGTCATCAGTGCGGGCTGAGTTTGCAGGTTCCATCCGACTATGCAACGTTTTTTTAGGGGGTTTCGCACAAAAACACCTTAAAAAATGGGCCAGAATGAGATTTCCATCCCAGTGGGAGAATAGATGAACATAATCAACACATAATCAAAGATTTCTCATGGAAAAACACGATTGGAATTTTTATTACATTTTTATTCATTTTTTCAGCTATTATTTCTGATATTGATTTATTTTCTTAACTCTATTTCATTGTATTTATTTCCCCCCCTCTTTTCAATTGTCTTGCTGTTTTCCTCTCTTTTTTTTCTTTTTGTCAATTGGTGAAACTCGTTCTTTGTTCATTTGAAAAAACGGAAAAATAAAGTAAAAAAAAAGGGTAGAACGTGAAAACTCAGCAGGGCAAGTTTGCAGGTTCCATCCGACAATGCAACAGTTTTTTAGGGGGGTTTTGCACAAAAACACCTTAAAAAACGGGCTAGAATGAGATTTCCATCCCAGTGGAAGAATGGATGAATATAATCAACACTCATATCACAACAACTGCCTCACGAACGTGGAAAGATTTCTCATGGAAAAAACACGATTCTTTATTTACGATTTTTTATTACATTTTTATTCATTTTTTCAGCTATTATTTCTGATATTGATTTATTTTCTTAATTTTATTTCATTGTATTTATTTTCCCCCTCTTTTCAATTGTCTTGCTGTTTTTCTCTCTTTTTTTTCTTTTTTTTCTTTTTGTCAATTGGTGAAACTCGTTCTTTGTTCATTTGAAAAAACATAAAAATAAAGTATAAAAAAAGGGGTAGGACGTGAAAACTCAGCAGGGCAAGTTTGCAGGTTCCATCCAACTATGCAACGTTTTTTTAGGGGGGTTTTGCACAAAAACACCTTAAAAAATGGGCCAGAACGAGACGGGAATTTCCATCCCAGTTAAGAATGGATGAATATAATCAATCCTCATATCACAACAACTGCCTCACAAACGTGGAAAGATTTCTCATGGAAAAAACACGATTCTTTATTTACGATTTTTTATTACATTTTTATTCATTTTTTCAGCTGTTATTTCCGATACTGATTTCTTTATTTTATTTCATTGTATTTATTTATTTTCTCCCTCTTTTCAACTGTCTTGCTGTTTTTCTTTTTTTTTTTTTGTCAATTGGTAAAACTCGTTCTTTGTTCATGTGAAAAAACGTAAAACGAAAAAACACCTGCCCACACTGATGACATCACCTCTGGGGGCGGGGCTAACTGTCTCCTGCAGGTGTTTGATCTCGTCTGACTGAAAACATTGACGGTCGACGAGTCTCATAACACTTCACTGTTTATTCAGTATGACCTGCTGAACGTCCATCAGTCCTAATGGTAATGACCAATTAATCAAAAGATCTGTTAATTGGCACACACACACACACACACACACACACACACAGAGGCTGGTTTGTATGAAGGTTTTATTGCAGAATCAGCAGTTGAAACGGAAAAGGCACGATGATGAACTACAGCAACATTTGAAGAGGTTTTATTTTGACATGACTTCCTGTTTGGCCTCTAGATGAACTATTGGGATTCAGTCTCCACGATGGCGTCATTCAGTGCGTCAGAACAATCAGGTGTCACAATGAAGCGTTTACAGCTTTGTTTCAATCACTGCGAGGAAACGTCGCAAACGTACGAAGAATCGACAAACGAACATTTATCGGTCGCATTCCGACGCTTTCGAGCTTTTAATCTGAAAAACAAATGACAGGAAGACTCTAAAAGGTCAGAAACAGACTGAATTTGGGTGGTCGGAGGCACGGACCACAGCGCCACCTGCCTGTAATACTGAGTGGCTTCATTTTGGCCTGGCGTCTTCATCAGCTGACTTCCAAGAAACTCGGGAGCGTTCCCCTCCGGCGCCGCCCGCCGCTCGCTCGCTCGCTCGCTCTCTCGCCGCCCCGTCTCTACGGAGACGAGCCGAGGGACTCCTGCCGCCGCCGCATGATCTCCAGGAACTCGGCGCGCGTGGCCGCCGCCTGAGGAGCGCGAGAAAAGAGGAGGCTGCAGACTGAGGAGGAATGAGCTCAAGAGGGAGGGGGCGTGGCCAGGGGGGGCTCAGTGGGCGGAGCCTTCATCGAAAGACTCCACCCCCGAGTCGCAGGTGGAGGCTGCCAGCTTCTCCTGCCGCCTCCTCATGATCTCCTGCAGCTCAGAGCCCGAACTCCTCTGAAAGACAGAAGGGGGGGGTGGGGGGGGGGGGTCAAAGGTCAGTGAACACACCATCAGTCGGGATGCTGGAGACTCTATGAGGCGTTCACGCTCGCGCTGATTTTGGAAGGTCTGCAGGTCCCGGCAGGAAGTCGTCGTCAGACTTCCTGCCGGGACCTTGCGGCGTCGCTGCGACGGTCCGGCTCGACCTCGGCCTGTCGGAGCGCCTCCGAGAGTCTCCCTCCTGAAACTACGTCGGCGACTACGGAGAGTTGACGTCTGAGTCAGAGGCTTTTACTTTGAAAAACCCTAACAAGCGTGAGACCAGAACCAACCTCGGAAAGCAGCTGAAGGTGCCACTGCGAGCTGCGAAGAGCAAGTTCATCAATAAACCTACAGGGGGCGTCGGGGCATGCTGGGTGACCACAGGGGGCGGAGCTTAGCTCCGAAAGCTTCAGGTGCACAAACATCATGGAGACGGAGGCTCAGCCTGTTTGAGATGCGACGTCACCCTCGAGTGGGCGCGGTCACGGTGACGGGGGCCTGAACCGACCAGGCCGGCTGACCCCCGTCACCATGACAACGCACCTGTGGGCGGGACGGACCGACGGCTCGACCGATCGGACAGTTTCGTCAAACAATCGACTGGACAAAAAGTTTTGGCGTCCAAAAACTTCAAATCACTTTTTACGTTCGCGATCTTTGTGCAGCGAGATTTTGGACGTCTACTGACCTACTGCAGTACCACAGGTACTACTGCTATACCTCAAGTACTTCATAGACTGCAGTACCACAGGGGCCGTCTGACAGAAGGCCGGCGAGCTACGTCTCCCGTCAGCGTTTCTACTTCCTGGTTTCTACAAGGGGCGGAGTCAGAGGTCAGAGGTGAGCAGGTGACGTGGCGTTCGGGGAGCTCCAGGTGGGCTTGCTGGGACAGGGGGGGGGGGGGCAGACCGCCTTCCAAAGCTGCTACGCTACACTGAGGAGCTTCGTTCTGACGGCCAGACTTCCTCGACAGTCGCCCTCCAAAATAAAAGTCTCCGACTGGTTCCAGGTAAAACCAGCGGGCTGAAACTCACTGGACAGCAACCAGAGTCCTGAGTGAGGATCGGCTGTTGTGGTTTTGAGTCCAGGGGTTTTTTGGGGGGGGGGGGCAGCTGGACCCAGTCAGCTTGGTTCAGACCTGCAGGCTGGAACCAGGCTCAAGCCCCCGATGAAGACCTCCAGGGTCCAGACCCGTCTGAGGTCTGCCGTCGGGCCGACAGAACGAAGACCCGGTGGCAGGTGGACCTGTACGATACCTGAACCACTGCGAGTCTGCGGACCGGAGGGGGGTCAGAAGAAAACCTGCAGCGGGAAACAGACACCACAGACCAGACCAGCTGGGGGACAGGAAGTCCGACAGAGACCCTGAACACGCCGCGGCCTCCGGGAACCACCAACAGCGGCAGGACGCCGAGACCGGCACCCCGACCCGAGCCCGGACCCGGTCCGGTCGATCGAAGGCGCTCGGACCCGTGGCCTTCCTGCCGCTCTTGTTGATCTCACGGCCAATCGGACGCCCGGAACTCAGCCCGGCTGGCCGGGAAGTTAGCCGCGTAGCCGCGCGGTGGCGAGCGGGAGCACCAACCTCGAGCGCCGCCTTCTGCACCGTCACCTGACTGAAGACTCTGGCGCCATCGTCAGGACAAACCGTCTTCAGCTCCTCCTTGTTCAGAGAGAAGAGCTGCGCGCCCGTCAGCACGCCCAGCGAGGTCACCGTGCTGCGCGCGCACACACACACGCACACACAATTAATGCCGTCACTCTCACTCTCTCACACACACACTCTCTCTCGTGTGCGCTGACCACTCACACTGGGCTGAAGCCTTTGGCCTCCAGCCAGGCCTTGACGTCGTCGGGTGTCGAGTCGTACGTGATGCTGGCGGCCGGCACGCCGCCACCGCTGCCGCCGCCGCCGCCGCCGCGCGCAGAAACCGGGAACTTCTTCTGAGCGCTGCGGCCGAGCGTGAGGCGGTGCATGAGCTCGTCCTGCACCTCCTCCATGTTGGACTTCCTGCCTGCACGCGGCGAAAAGACGTGTTGAGGTTTGAGGGCGGGACTCACTTTCTTTTACTCTGAAAGGGTTTTGCGCTCACGTCCTGCAGCGGGTTTCTGGGGGTTTTGGTCCCTCATGGCGACGCCGGCGTCGCCGGACGCGAGGCTGTTCTGTCGGCTCGCCGCGCTGTTGCCGCCGTCGCTGCTGGTGGTGGGCGGGGGGGCCGGGGCGGCAGCGGCGGGGGCGGCGGCGTTGGCAGTGGAGCTGGGAGGCGGCTTGGCGGGCTCGGTGGCCGGGGGAGGCAGCGGCGGCGTGGGCAGCCTGGCGGGGGCGGGCGCGGGTGGCGTGGAGGGTGCAGGCATGGGCGTGGCCACCGGCTTTCCAGGCAGGAAGTCGGTCCGCGTGGTTTGTTTCTGCAGGAGGGAAAGAAAAAGCGTCTGTCTGCGGTTTTGACTGTCAAGCGTCTCCATGGCAACAGCTGGTGGTGACAGGAGAGGGCGTGGTCACTTGTTGTCGTTGTTGTTTACCTCGTTGAGCTCGCCGAGCAGCTGCTGCTCCGTGAAAACAAGCACAAAGGTGAGATGAGACGGACTAACAACCCGAGAACACACACACACACACACACACACACACACACACACACACACACACACACACACCTCTGACTGCTGATATTTCTACAAGCTCCAAAATAAATTCACCTTTTGGATCTTTGACTTGTCGAGTTTCTCGTCACATGAATCTCGAAAGCTAAAATTTTGCGACGCTTTTCTGAAGAAAGTTTCTCAGAATTTCTTCACAACAGTTTCAGAGTTCTTAAATCTTTTATTTTGAAAATCATCCAAACGATGATGTAACGTTTTGTGGGTGGAAAGGTGAACCAGGAAACGAAGCGTTCCAAACGTGAACTTATTTTGGGAGCTTCGCCACGTTAAGGCGGGACTGTTTCTTGAAGGTTCTCGTCACAGCAGATGGGCGGAGCTACAGGGAGCTACCAGCACGCGGCCACGCCCCCTACCTTGAACAACTCAAACTCCTTCTTTGGCATCATGAGCTTCAGAGGACAGAAGGACGCCGAGGTCAGACGGGGCTTCCTTGTTTGTGTGCGTCTGTGTGCGTGTGTGTGTGTGTGTGTGTGTGGGCGGGGCTGCTCACCTGGATGGTGTGGCTGTAGATGGGCTCGCCGCGCGCCGTCATGTCCACGGCGCGGCTCAGCTCCAGGATGTTGTTTGGCACGTAGCCCGACGCTCCGCAGCCGTTGCGCACCTTCCACCACTGCTTCCTGTCGTCCAGCACCTGCAAGACCACACGCAGGGATGAGACCGCAGGGGGCGACAACGACGACGACAGCAGGCCATGAAGGTTCGTCGGGGGGACCGTTGGGGGGGGGGGGGGGGGGTTACCTCCACCCCCACGGCCCCCACCACCCCAA
>JASSRZ010000032.1:516717-527290 GCA_032164315.1 Malacoctenus gilli | reverse complement strand
GTGTGTGTGTGTGTGTGTGTGTGTGTGTGTGTGTGTGTGTGTGTGTGTGTGTGTGTGTGCGTGTGCGTGTGCGTGTGAGATTACTTTTCCCACGGTTGGCTTTGACTCCATGACAACAGGCTGCTGCTCTACTGTATCTACAGCTGCGAGACCAGCCTGTCAGGCGACACGCAGGGAGAAGAGTGCACGGGACCTTGGATGTTCGTTCACCCGCAGGTGGCGCCACGAACGCAGCTCTACGCTGCGACGGAGCGTCGCAGCTGCTCCTCAGGTACGAGGAGCAGAACGTGTGGGGGAGGAACCGGCGGGTCGTGAGTCATCCGTTCCGCGGCAGCCGCTCACTCGTCACGGTGACGGCCCGCGCTGGCCCCGCCCCTCCTCGTGATGTCGCAGCACAAACAGCGCAGGGGGTCAAAGGTCACCGCGACTCGCCCTGCGGCCTCTTATCAGCGCTCCGGGCGGCGACGCCTTCGGCGGAGCGCCGCCGACTCGGCCCGGGACCGATCGGGCGGCTCGCCGACGTGACGGGCTCCGTTTCATTGACCTGCGGCTCCTCGCGCCCGCGCTGCATGTGAAGTAGCTCCGTCACCATGGAGACGCCTCACTGTATCTGCCAGCTGTTCACCCAAACAAACAGTCGGCTGTTCGGCGTCACCACGGCAACCGGCTCCTCATCACACCAGGACTGAGCCGCTGTTAATCGGATCAAACGGAAACTTTGTGCGGTAAAAACATTTCAGCCTGACTGATCATGTGACCCGGCCGAGCAGCCCGCCGCTCAATTGATGACTCCGTGTGCGTGTGTGTGTATGAGTGTGTGTGTGTGTGTGTGTGTGTGTGTGCGCGCTCGCTCGCTCGCTCATTTATCTGTAACCTACATTCTGCTGCCTGTTTCACTTCCAGCTTGTGGCCTCCGATCATTTCTTTTCATCTTTTCGTTTGCAGCTACATTTCAAAATAAAATCCTCTGAAATTTGGTCAATATTTGACTTTCTGATTTCCAAAGATAAAACATCAAACGAGAGCGAGATCAAAGAAAAACTTTAAGGAAGTTCGACACTAAATTCGTCACCGATTTCGAAGGAGTTTGGAGCTTTTATTTTCCTTTTGCTCTGACTCTTATTGTGAAGCCTCACTCGACACACCTGTGACATGGCAGCCTCACCTACAGCAGATCTTAAAGGGCCGGCGCTCACAGCCGGTTAAAAATAACCCCACTAATCCTCCCGCTGCTGAAGTCTCAGTCCTGCTCACACGCTCCAGACCACAGTACTACTGCAGTACTCCAAAGTTGTGGAAAGTACCAGGCTGTGTGTGTGTGCGTGTGTGTGTTTGTGCGTGGTGTGTGTGTGTGGGATGAGTGACCAGCGCTCGCTCAGATCATCATCGAGCGACACAGATACGGCGGCATCGAGCCGCGCGACGCAACCGATCGACAGAGGTCGTCCAGAAGGACGCAGGATCCCACTGAGAGCGCACACCTGCTCTACACGCCGCAGATCTACACGCTGCAGCTCTGGCGCACACCCCATCCTTCGAGGGCCTGGCTGCTGTCACCGTGGCGACGGTGGGGTCAGGTGGTCCTGCAGCACCGAGCTAGCCTCGTTAGCAGGGAGTCACCCAACCCGGTTCAGGATTTGCCCTCAAAGACCAGGACCCGGACCGCCGGCAGGTCGGCCACACGAACGTCCCGCTGACCCTCGGGGCGCGGGCCCCACCCGCGTGGGGGTCCTACCTGCGGGGGGGTCCTACCTGCGGGGGGGCCACAGGTGAGTCGAGCAGGGTGAAAGGCAGCGAGCTGAAGCGGCGGCGAGCGGCGGCTCATGTGTGCAGATTACTGCGACTCTGCAGGATTTAGTGCAGCGGCAGCTTGTTGTCGTCCGGCCTCGCGCTTAAGCTGCTAATTGATGACTAATGACTGACAGGTGGGGGCGGGGCTGGCGGGGCGGGGTGGGCGGGGCCTAACAAGAACCGCTGACCCACTCAAAGACCTTTGAAACTTTTCACGCGGCGACTCGAGGCGTTCAGGGACCCGAGGCAGCGTGGGACATTCAGACAGTCCCTGAACACACACGCAAGGGACACTTTCTCGTCACTTCACACAAACTGACCGCTGACCCGAGGCTTCGGTCAGTCCAGGTCCTCGATTGTCAGCAGGTTCACCAGGAACCTTCACGGGTCCCTCGGCAGGTTCACCAGGAACCCTCTCGGCAGGTCTCAGGTGTCTCGAGCAACCGCCTCCTTCAAACGCGTTTCCAAGCCTGTCGCAGGTAAAGCTGACAGGTGAAAAGAGGCCCCGCCCCCCTCACACCTGCTGGCTGACCTGAACTGCGATGACATCACCAGGGTCGGACTCCGACGGCAACCTGACCCCCGGGTGGCCCCGAGTTTCCCGTTTCAATCCCACAATCCGACACGCGGCCGATCGCGCCGACACCTGGCAGGTACGGTTTCGCAGCACCATCGTCACGGCAACCACACAGACGGGCACGCGGGCGGACTCGGGGCGGGGCCTCCGACTTCCTGTTTGATTCCCCCAGCGGATCAGCGGCCTGCCGTGTTTACATCTGGTCTCCGTGGAAACGTCCAGAAATAACCCGAGTCACCGATTCCCACGAAGGAGCGGCGCAGCTGCGGTTTAATCCCAGCGGCCGAACAACGCTGCGTTACGCAAGAGCAGCGCGCAGGTCAAAGGTCAAAGACCCCCAGAGCAGCACGCCCACCTCCGACAGGTAAACAAACACCACAACACAAACACAGCCTGTCAGCAGAAGCAGCCAATCACAGCGCAGAGCAGCGAGGATCCAATGAGGGGCAAGACGACACAAACACAAACACACAACAGAACAACAGGCGCAAAGTGACACAATCACACACACACACACACACACACACACACACACACACACACACACACACACACACACACACACACACCAGGGTCCAGTGAGTCAGACTCCATGACGAGGGTCCAACCACCGACCACACAGGTAAACAACCTGTTCACTCCGTGCACGCGCCTCGCTGAGCTGTTCGCCAACCTTCCACGCGGAGATCCCCGCCGCCGGCGCGCGCTCACCCGCCAGGACCTCCCGGTAACCCGGGAAACCAAGCGGGGCCGCGGACGGTCGCTGCTGGGGACGCGCACCTCTCAGGACGGACAAACAAAGAGCGCCGGGGCCGCGCCGGGGCCGCGCCGCGCGCACCTGAGCGGGATCCGGCTGCTCCCCTGTGATGACGGGCGGGTGTGAGCGCGCACCTCCTGCTCGCCGAGAGGAGCAGCAGGAGGAGCAGCAGCAGGATCAGAAGTGTCACTAAAAGTTTAATTCCTGCCGCTGTGACGTCACGTCCGTGTGATCCGGGTCGGAGCCGGATCACTGACACGGTTCTCACCTGACAGTGGGACCGTTACCCGCGTTACAGCCACGTTACGCGCCGCGGGACGCAGTCAGCCGGGTGTTCGCGCGGCCACGCGCCGCTTCTCCGCCCCGGTCGTCGGTTCGACGAGCCGCCGTCGGTGAGCGGAGCTCCCGGTGGGCGAGTCCCGGCGCGGCGCCGTTACCTGCAGGTGTGGCTTCCTCCCGGTCAGATCAGCGGACCATGGCCGCGCCGGCGCGCCGGTGCTCCGCTCCGGGATCGCGCGGCTCTCCTGGTGCTCCGTGTGCGCGTGCGCGTGCGTCGCCGCCAGCCGCCGCTCCGCTGCGGAGGATCGAGTCCTGAACTTGACTTTCGGTCGTTTGAAGCAGCAGCGGCAGCAGCGGCGGCAGCAGGCTGCAGAGGGGCGGGGCTTATCCAGAGGCTGAAGTGACAGGCGGCATGTGGCCACGCCCCTTCAGGCGATAAATCCACTTAATTTGAAGCCAAGTGAAAACTTGATGATCGCCTCGGAGTAAAAATACTTCAGATATGCGACGTCTCGTGTCATGCTACTGCAAGTACTGCAAAGGGAACTCGGAGTCCCTTCGGCTCCAGGACCGACACGAGACACTGAAACTGGTCCCATAAGGACAGCCTCAGACGGGGGGGGGTCAGTTTGCTGCTCTGATTCGGCAGCCGCCGGTCCGAGTGGTCAGGACGCCCCCTGCTGGCGGCCAGGCCGAACAGCCGCGGGTCCCTCACGGCTTCAGGACGGAACGAACAGCGGATTGCAGCAGGAGGCCTGAACGCGGAGGCTCCGAACTCCTGCTGCAGGAGGCGACGCGGAGGGATTGAAGGCGCGAACTGCTCCTCCTCCTCCTGCTCCTCCTCCTCCTGCTGCTCCTCCTCCTCCTCCTCTTGGGCAACAAATCCCGTCTGAAGGGCCATTACGGGGCAGATTAGAGGGAAGTAAACAACAGACAGCAGCAGCCAACAAACCAGATTCACTCTGAAACAAGTTCCGGGTCATTTCAGAATAAAAGCACTTTAAAGGACAGAAGGAGAAGAAAATCAATCAGGCACGTTTTATTGTGGAACTGCTCCAAGTCGATCGCGGCGCGACCGCAGTAGTGCAAAGTTACCTGTGACGTCATCGGCGAGGTCACCTGCCGATTGGTCACCCGAGAGGTCAGAGTCAGAGTTCGACCAATGAGAAGTCAGCACGCGTCTTCGCCGCTCGCCAACCATCGAAAAACTTCAAACGCCAAAGTGAAAGAATCAGTTCGTCCGATTTCGGGAACGGATAAAAAGAGGCGTGGCCCCCCGACCGCCGGCTTTCCCGCGACCAGAGCTCCAGTCCGTCCCGCCGGCGGCGCCTCAGGACACCTCGATGACCTCCATGCTGCCGGAGAAGCTGGATTGGCTGGCGACCCGGCCGAGCTCCTCCCCCGAGCGGCTGTCCAGCCGCCCGTCCCCGAACTCCATCTGGCAGCTGCGCCGCTTCAGCTGCTTCTCGAAGCTGCTCTCCTCGTGCCAGCTCCGCCGCGAGTCGCCGCGGTCGCCTGTCCGGGCGCGGCCGCGCCGCCGCACGGCCTCCAGCCCGTGGCCGCAGCCGTACGCCGCGAAGCCGCCGCCGCTCAGGATGGCGGAGGTGGAGTAGAAGCGCGTGGAGTCGGAGGAGAGGTACCAGCCGCCGCTCAGCGAGGAGGTGGAGACGGTGACGGGGCCCAGCAGGATGTCCGAGTGCCAGCCCTTCAGGGCGCCGGCGCCGGCACCGCCGGCCGGCGTGGCCAGCTGCTGCTGGCTGCGCGACAGGCCGAACAGGAAGCTGGTGGCCCTCTCCTCCATGCTGCCGCTCCGGTGCAGCGGGTGGGGGCAGTCTGCAGCGGCGGGCTGCTGTGGCGCCGGCGCCGGCGGCGGGCGCCGCGAGGCCTCCGCCTCCTCCTTGTCGGGACTCTGCTCCGGCGTGGACTGCTCCGACACTTCCTGCACCGGCGAGAACTGGCACGGCTTGCTCTCCTTGAAGGCCGACGCTTTGAAGGCGTCGGCGGCGCCCCCGTGAGGCACGAAGACGCGGTGGGCGGCGCCGGGCTCGCCGTACGCCTTGATGTCCAGCGAGAAGGAGCGCTTGAGCCGGGCGCTGTCCTCGCCGCCGTCGGCCAGCGCCAGGCCGCTCAGGGCCTGGGCCAGCAGGCGCTCCTCGGGGGCGTCGGCCAGCACGCAGGGCAGCGTCAGCGGCTCCAGCGGGGCCAGCGAGGGGCCCCGGGGGGCCTCCGGGTGGGGCGGAGCCCGATCGGGCTGGGCGGCCGGCTCGCCGTGCCGCGGCGCCCGCAGTCTGGGCTCCGCCCCCTGAGGACTCTTGATCTTCTTCTCAAAGTCCAGCAGCTGACCCAGGAAGTTGAAGTTGGGCGAGATGGTCGGACGCTTCTCCTTCACGAACCTGCAACGCACCACAGGAACCGTCAGCCGCCAGCGCCCGCCCGGGGGGGGGAAGATGCTCTACGAGGGGGTGGGGGGGGGGGAGACGAACCTGTACGCCTCGTCCAGAGACATGTCCATCCTCTTCATGATGTAAGCGATGGCGATGGTCGCCGAGCGCGAGATTCCAGCCAGGCAGTGGACCAGGACGCGGGCGTGGCACGCCTTGGCCTTCTCTGTGGGAGAGAGGAGAGCTGAGAGGAAGAGGAGGAGGAGGAGGAGCAGCAGGAGGAGGAGGAAGAAGAGGAGGAGGAAGAAGAGGAGGAGGAAGAAGAGGAGGAGGAAGAAGAGGAGGAGGAGCAGGAGGAGGAAGAAGAGGAGGACTCCCCCCACCGATGAAGTCCAGCGAGCGGTCCAGCCACGGCAGGATCTTCTCGCAGAACGAGTCGTTGACGGGAACGCGCAGGAAGTGGGAGTCCAGGATGAAGTCGGGTTTGGGACACGTGTTGCTGACGTTCAGCACGAAGACGATGTCGTTCTGCTGCATCACTTCCTGCGACGCACACACGCACACACGCACACGGCAGGTAAGCCCCGAGGCGCTCGCCGTCCCTCCCGCTGCGAGGCGGCGCGCTGGCTCCGCCCACCTTGTTGAGGACGTCCCTCTGGCAGCCCAGGTAGAGGTGGGGCAGGATGCGGGTGGGCCCGGACGCGGTGACGGGCAGGCAGGGTTGCGAGATGCAGGAGGGCACCAGGGTGGCCCGGCCCTCGCACAGCCCCGGGAAGAGGCGCGAGAACGCCGAGAAGCCGCCTGCAACACAGACACGCGTCACGCCGGTCGCGGTCACGCCGTCGCTCGCTCGCTCGGCCCCTGCCCGCCCCCGCGCCAGCGCCCGGCGCTCACCTGCCAGCAGGTGCACGGACGGGAAGCTCCTCTCCAGCTTGAGCAGCAGCACGCCCAGGAAGGAGTCGGCGGCGAGCGCGGCGGGGTCCGAGGAGCTCTGGTCGTAGACCACCACCTCCCGGTCCCCCTGCAGGTCCAGCTGGAAGACACGGCGCCCCGGTCAGGCCGCTGCGGCGTCGCCGGGGACGGGGGCCTGCCGGCGCCGGCGCCAGCGGCGGCGTCTCACCTGCTTGCGCGCCGAGTGCTGCAGCAGCTCGTGGATGGTGACCTTGTCCTGCTGCAGCCTCCTCTTCATCAGCTTGGAGCAGTTGACGCTGACGGCCTCCAGGATGTGCGAGCTGTTGTAGTCCACGAAGGGCCGGCTGTCGATCAGCACCACGCGCTCCAGCCCGCCCTCCAGCAGCGCCACCAGCGCCTCCGCGCCGATGGGACGCGCCGCCGCCACCGCCGCGCTCAGGCCGCCGCGCCGAGACATGTCGCCGCCACCGCAGAGCGAGCTCAGAGGAGGAGCGGCATCGCGTCGGCGCCGAGTGATGTCATCGCCGTGAACCAACCAGCTGATCTGTGTGTGTGTGCGCGTCCGTGTGTGTGTCAGCCGGGTTCACTGTGATTTGATGGAACAAGCCAGTCTCCTGATGACATCACAGAACATCCTCATCGTCACCTTCATCCTGCAACACATGTTCAAGCACACACACACACACACACACACACACACACACACACACACACACACACACACACACACACACCAAATCTACTTTTCAACACGAACTGTATCCGAGTAAATGTAACTTCCGGGTACTAACTACCCGCTCGGTCCTTCGCTGACTAACGGAAGTGGATTAAAACGCAACTTTGGACTTTTTACTGAAGGACAAGCGGCACATAAAACCCTTTCAGGAAGTTGAATATTAACCTGTCAGAATAAGAGAGGTCTTTTATTGTGAAGCTCCAGCGAGCCTCGAGACGCTCCGGAGTGTCCTCGCCGCACACCGCCGGACCGCGGACTGATTACCGGAGTAACTTGGGCCAGTAACGTAACTTGGCCGCCGGCTGAGCCTGGCCTGCCGGTTCTCCGCCGCTCGGACCTCCGTCCACACCGACGCAGCCGCCCGGTCGCGCCGCCGCCGCCGCCGCCGGCGCGAGCGTGCTAGCGGGGCTGCGTCCGCGGGGACGGGAGCCTGTGGCCCCGCAGGCCGGAGCCGGAGCCGGAGCCGCACCGCCCCGAGCCGGGTCCTTGCCCACCTCGGCGGGTCTCGTCGGCGACATGTTCGCACTCGCTAGCCTCGCTCCGCTAGCCGCTGACATTTTGTCGCCGTGTTGCCATGTTTCGGCGGCAGGTCGCGGGGTCGAGTCCCGGACGGACGGACGGCCGGGTCCCGCTTCGGACCGGACTTTTCCCGGGACGAACCGAGCCAGGACCAACTTTAGGCCCCGTTTGCGGAACTTTTCCCCGCCGCGGCGCTCCGTAACCGGACGTTCGGGGAACTCACCGTCAGAAAACTCGACGTCAGAGTCCGAGCGGAGCCCGGGCTGGTTCCCGGCGGCTTCCCCGGGACAGGGCGCCGTGCGGAGCGGGCAGGCCGGCCGTCGGAGCGCTGAGCTGGGCAGAAGGCGGCGGACGGACGCGGCGCTCCGGTCCTGCTGCTGCCGCGGGAGCGATGAGGTCACCACGCTATAAATAACCGCATGGCGTCATCGGAGCGCGAGGCACGGCAAGCGCTGCGCGAGCTCTTAAAGGCGAAGGGAGTGACGTCACACCCGAGCCGACAAGGCTCGGTGGGCGGAGCCTGAGCTCCCTGGAAGCAGCGTTTCTATTGGGTGCGGGTAAAGGAGAGCGACGCGGTGCGCGTGCAGAGAAATAAACAACACAACACAGTCGGAATGAACAACAATCGGCTTTAAGTGAGTCACCAAAATAAAATACACAAACATGTCCAACATCAACACAAACACAAAAGCCCGCCTCCATGATCATGTGACCTCCTGCTGACATCAGACTGAGACAGGAAGTGGAAGCAGAAAGCAGACGAACAACTTTAAAACTGAAATGGAGGTGTGTGTGTGTGTGTGTGTGTGTGTGTGTGTGTGTGTGTGTGTGTGTGTGTGTGTCAGTGTGACCGCTGCCGCAGCTCTAAGTGTGGCTGCTCTTGTTGTTCTTGCTGGACTTGGTGCTGCTGGCGCTCTGCGGCGTCTTCTGCTCGTCTCCCGTCAGCAGCGCTCTGATCTCCGAGGGGATTTTACCCTGATCCATCGCAGAGCACCACTGCTTGTACTGCACGCGCACACGCACACACAAACGCACACAAAATGCAACACATCAGTACCCTCCCCATCTCCAGTTCCTCCCATCGGGCACAGACGGCCCCCTGCTTGCTGCCCCCCCCAGCCCCCCCCTCCCCCCCCCCCCGACCCTCACCATCTCCAGCTCCTCCCTCAGGGCGCAGATGGCCCTCTCCTTGCTGGACACCAGCTCCTCCAGGTACTGGTAGCGCAGCTTCTTGCGGGCTCGACACTCGCGGGCGCTCTGACGACTCCGCTCCAGTTTGGCCTTCAGGTCGATTTTGGCGGGTTTGCGCCCGCGTTTCCCCGGTTTCTTCACTTTTCCCGCCACCATCTGGCAAGACAAGACGCACGTTCAGCTCAGCGGCACCAGGCGGACGCCACTCGGACTGGACGGCGTCTTCCGTCGGTCTGGAGTGCCGCTCGGTCCCGCGTGAACCCGCAGCTCGGTGGAGACGCTGAATACAAATAAACGAGCGAGTTCGTATTCGCTGCTGCAGCTTCGGGGTCCCCGAGGGACCCCGAGGGACCCCTAGAGACCCCGAGGGACCCCGATGGACCCCGAAGCTGCTCGCTCTGCTTGTCCCCCAGCTTCAGTTAACCTGCAGTGAGAATCGCTGTGTCGAAGCAGCCAGTGACGGGACGGAGACGGTGCGACAGGACAGACGGAGACCGCGTCTCCGGACTGACTTCGCTTCGTCCTTCTCCCCCTTTCGGACCCTGCCGTGTCCGGTCTCGTGCTCTGACCTGACTGAACCCTTCATGGGGACCAGAGAACCTTTTTGGGAACCGACACCTCAGCTTCCCTCCCGTCCACACTCACCTGACAGCAGCTAGCAGCAGTTAGCAGCAGCAGTTAGCATCTCACCTTGTTGTCATCCATGTTGCTCCGTGCTAACAGTTAGCCGCTGTTAGCTCCGCTCCGCTAACGGACGCTGAAGCCACCAGGAACTCGGTGAGAACCAGCTGAGGAACCAGTCGGTTCCTTCCCGGCAGTACCAGCGGCTGACCAGCGGCTGACCAGCGGCTACATGAGCGGGGAGCCAGCAGCCGAGCGGACTCTGTTTACATCGCCGACTGACGCGCTGACGTCATCGTGTTTTCAAACCAAACTTTATTGAACCAGGGACCGAAGACAGAACGGGGCCAGAGGCCAGGACCAGGAGCGAGTTCTACTCGTTCGACGCAATACTACTAGTAGTACTAATACTGTTGTCAGCAGGTTTGTTGTAGGAAGCCATCATCTTGGTAAATATCACGTTCAGCGCCACCAACCGACGGTCTGCGGGTGTTTGCTACCTGGAGCACAGGAACCTTTGTGCTGGTCAGGATATCGTCCCTGTTATCAGAAGTGTGTGTGTGCGCGTGCGTGTGTGCGCGTGCGTGAAGGCAGGCTTCCTGCAGATGTCACAGTTTATTTGAACCAATCAGAGCGCCTCTGAGTACAGACAGGAAACACTGACAGCAGCTGGAGTTCACACAGAGGTCACAGCAGAGACGACAGTTTACACAAAACCTCCAGGACGCCTTTTCCACTTTTTACTTTTTTTGTTGATTTCTTTTTTTCACTGAGCGAGAAAATCATGAATAAAACTCAAAAGGACGAAT
>JASSRZ010000032.1:489031-507915 GCA_032164315.1 Malacoctenus gilli | reverse complement strand
CAGAGCACAACAAGCTGCTATTGGGAAACAACAAAGCTGTAAACAATAAACAGTCACTTCCTGATTAAAAGCTCCTGATAAACGGTGTTGGTTAAGGCGACTCATCGTTCATCCATCACGGAGGCTCACAGAAGCTCCGCCTCCCAAACCGGAAACCAGGGGAACTCGGGGCGGCTCCTCCGCGTTCACACCTGTCTTCCGGTTTCGTGACGCCTTGAATGATGACTCGTCACGTCGATGGAACGGTCTCCATGCTGCCTCTCTCTGATTGGCTGCTACACGGAGCTAGCCCCGCCCCGAAAAGTAACTTTTAATTTACGCCGATAAACTGTGACGTCAGAACCAAAACCAAAACAAGCGACGAGAAACGACTTTAAACGAATACAAGAAATAATTTCTGCGATTTTCAAAATGTTGAGGATGATTATTGACCAATAATCGTCACTGTTTACGTGGTGACGTCACTGCAGTATGGGGAATTTCCCGTCTTCAGGCCCGTAAAAAACCCTGAAAATGACGTGACGATGGCGCAGCAGACGGTGTGTTTAGAGCTGCTTTGTCAGTTCTTGTTTGTTTGCTGTGTTTATGTTTGTTGGTTGTTGACGCAGGACGCGGTTGTGTTGAAGCTTCGACGCTCCGCTCCGCTCCGGCCCGGACCTCCGCACCTCCTTCCTGCTCCCCGTCGCTGCTCTCCGGTCGCGGCCCGCTCTGCTTCCGGTTCCCGCGCGGCGCTTCGGTGTTTTTTTGGTTCGTTTGTTGATTCTGGACCGAATTATTTCTGTTTTGTGGTTTGTTTTCTCACCTTCTCTCTGGTGCCGAGCTGTGCTTCCGCTCTCCCTGGGTCATGTGACAGTTTGCTGTCCAATCAGGGAGCAGACGACCGCAGACAGCGCAGCATCGGTTTACTGTAACTCTCAGAAAAGTGGCGCAACAAAAAAAGGCGCAGCGTGTTTCGCTGCCGTTTCGGCGGCTGTTTAACGAACCGACGGTTCCGCCCGACCTCATTTGGCTTCACACTCAAGCAGCGCCACTATCTGGGAAACAGCGGTGGGAGGAGCCAGGCGGACCGATCAGCTTGCGTCTTTGAGCTGATTTTACGGTAACATCCGGCACAAGGAAATCGAAAGCAGAACTTTTACTTTAAATAACCAAAGTAACGAAAGTAACGAATCGAAACCAGTTCTTGCGTAAAAAGTCCACCGGATATTGGCGTCATGTAACGTCTTTACATAAAGTGTGCCGATGTAGAGAAACTTCTGCAAATCTATCAAAATAAAGGTAGTTTCCTGTCGTACTGAGTGTGTTTCCTCCTCTGCCTCTTTTCGGTGGTTTGGTATCAACAAGAAGAATCTAACAAGTGAATTTGAAGTCCAAACTGGAGGACTTGACGAGGTTTTGTCAGAACCTGTGATCCATTTTCTTTTCGCTGGAACATTTTTGTGTTTTGTGTGTCAGTCCATCGTTTTGTGTCGCTTGTGTGAAACAGGAACGAAGAGTCGAGCACTTAAAAGTTCACTCACTTTATATTTAACAAAAAGGAAAAACAAATGAAATCAGCATGAACGAGTCGGGACACTTCCTGGCGGCAGCTGGACGGGCGCGGCCGGTCTTCAGGTTACACCAAAAGATCACACGGTTACAGACGGAGACGTTTCCATGACGACACTCCAGAGAAAATACAACAGCTGCTGATAAAAGTGCTTTCTGTTGGGAGACGGAGGAATCGACCCTTTGACACACTTGTTTCACAATTCGGTGGCAAACTTTTCCGATTCATGACAAAAATTCATGACAAGTAAAAGCAAAACGGGGAACTGAAAGAATGCCGCACACTTCCTCTTTGGAAAGAAAACACTTTCCCATGTGAATCAATCCGACTGGAGGCCAAAGGTTCACTTCAGGTTCTGCTGTTTTTTGTGGCACATCTTGCAAAATGAGTTCTTCTCGATAAAATTTTTCGTGGTTTTCCGTCATTTAGAAATCGGCTGATTTGGACTCCAATTTGAGTATAAAATCAAACCCAAGCGAAAACTTTTATTCCATTATTTTATTAAGAGTTCAAATGTTAAAAATAGAAATTATCTAAAACCGTCGGGAGTTTGTTTTTTGTTTGTTTGTTTAAATCAGGCTGCTGAAAGAATCAATTTTGCTCCAACCGTTAGAAAAACATCCGGAAGAGTTCAGTCAGGAAACCAGGAAACATGCACGCCGAGGCGCGATCGTACCACAGGGGGGCGCCAAAGAGTCCTACGCGAGAAGCGCGGCCCGAAATACCACCGGGGGGCGCCGTCCGCTACTCGCTGACCAGCACCGACGGAAGAAGTTGATCAGCGTGAACGTCTGAAAACAGTTTAATCAGCGGTAAATATAAAAAGTAGCTTATTGGACTGAGAACCGAAACAGAATGACGACAGGTTGGATTCGAAGGGTTCTGTTGGTTGTCTGCAGACTGTATCACAAAAAAAAAGACTCTTACTGTGAAAATTTACAGTAGGAAGTGACCTGATGGAAGCGCGCCGCCGCCAATTTGAAACTTCAGACTTTGGACACACAAATCCAGACAGACTAAACGTTCGGATGGACGCCGACCGGAGTCGCTCCGCGAACCGTCGAGAGAAACATTCAGATCGAAGAGTTTGATTTCAGCTTGAAGAGTTCGTACGACAGAAAAAGTACATTCACGATTTGACGTCTTGATCGAAGAAGAAAAAGATTTGATCCGACTTTGATCATTTCCCACAGTTCCCGAACACAACACCAACACGTCCGGTTACGACAGACGATCGGACGACGTCTCGGTCGCCCAACAAACGGACAAACAGACAGACAGAGAAACAGACGCGCAAACTTCCGACGAGCCGAACGTGTTCCGAGATGGCCGGCGACGCGGCGCGACGCGACGGCGCGGCCCCGACGGCCGCCGGATCCTTCAGACGGACAGACGAGCGTGATGGGAGATTGTCAGCGTTGGTAGAAAAATAGAACGAGGATATAAAAAGAGGGAATGAAGTGAGTCCAGCCGACGCGTACAAGGTTCTACAGCTTATAAATACGTATCTACACACATGTGGTACAAAAATACTATCGGCCGCCCGCACGGCTCCTCGGTCGCGATGCCAAAGGACGTCACGCTGCGTCAGGCACGGCTCCTCTTCTCCATGGCGACGCCGCCAACGCCGCCGCCGCCGTCTCAGGGCGCAAACAGGAAGTGGAAGCAGGCGGGCGTCCGAGGGTTCGATGAGAACAGAAAGACACGAAGCGAACGTTTTGGTTTCAGTCCGTGCGAGCGGCGCCGCCGGAGGCGAGTCACGCAAGTCGGACGGCACGCTTTGGCGACCGCAACTCGCCAAAACGGCGTCCGAACCACGGCGGCGGCGACGCCCGCAGCTCAGTGTCCGTGCGTGTGGCGTGAAGGAGCGTTCCCATGGCAACAGGTAGCCTTCCCGATGCGGCGCGGCGTTTTTCCACGGCTACGGTCGCGTTCACGGACGCCTGCAGCGCGGCCTCGCGGTGACTCACATCCAGTCCGGACGGCGTCCTGACGGGCCCGGCGTCTCCACGGTGACGGACGCGGCCTTCCTCCGGTGGCTGTATTTGGCTTGGGGGCGGGCCCGGCGAGCGGCGGCGGCGGCGGCTGCTGGCGGCGAGCCGTCGTCCTGCTTTAAGGCAACTTATATTTGTGATGATTTTAATAAAACCTTTTCTTAAAAAATGTACAAATTTCTGGATACAAACGGCGATGATGTCATCAGTAAACACTGTATAGAAAATATATAAATATGCTTTGCTCTGTTTGTACAAATGTTCGCAGCTCCTCCTTCCCTTTGTCTCCTGCTCCTCCTCCTCCTGCTGCTCCTCCTGCTGCTCCTCCTCCTCCAGTCTCTCCTTCCCATTTTTGACCTCTTATATGCACAATTGCTATTTACAGAGAGGGGGCGGAGCTACGCGGAGGGACGCCGGGGGTCGCGGCTCACGAGGAGTCCGTGCAGGGCGACGGCGGCGGCGGGTACAGGTGGTGCGAGTAGCTGCGCTCGGTGTAAGGCGATGGCGGGCAGCTCTCGCAGTTCTCCTCCGCCGACAGGTACTGGCTGCGCGGCGTCGGCGGCGGAGGGAAAGGCTCCGAGTCGTAGTTGAGGTCGCTGGTGTAGCCCTTGGTGGCGGCGGCGGCGGCCGTGGCGGCGCTGGACTTGAGCGGCGCCCGGCGTCCCGGCGTGTAGTCGCTGTCGCACACGTCCGTGCTGCAGGGGGTGGTGGGCGGGGCGAAGTGGCGGTAGGTGTACGGCCGGTAGCTGCGGAACAGAGACGGCGGCGTCACGACAACGGGAACGCGTCCAGGCCACGGGAGGGGGCGGGGCCACGCTACCTGTAGGACCGGTGGGTCGACGGACTGTTGGAGGAGTAACCGAACTCCATGGTGTACTGCGAGCGCACGGTGGCGGGGGACGGCGGCGGGTTCAGGATCTGCGAAGACCAGCAGAGTTAGAGCGGCCGGGAGGCGGGGCTGGCGGGAGGCGGGGCTTGCGGGACCCGCGGCGCCGCCGGGCGCTGCCTCACCGGCGGGAAGTAGGTGCCTTTGGTGCTGGACGAGCTGCTGGACGACGCCCCCGTGACGTGAGCGCGGTCGTACGGGGGGCCGCTGCTCCCGCCCATGATGCTGAGCGAGCCGATCACAGACTTCCCTCTGGACATCCCTGCGGACGGCGACAGCGAGACACGCGTCACTTCCTGTCGGCGCCCACGCCCGGACCCGCCCTCCCCACCCACCCGCCACCCGCCCGCCGCGGCCCGCCCTCTCACCCGGCAGCGAGCTGGACAGCGAGCTGGGATGCGGCACGTAACCCAGCGGCACGGAGGACGGCCCGTGGACCACGAAGTCGTTGGTGACCGTCTCGCCGTCGTCCTTCATCTGGGGACAGAGGACGCGCTGACACACGAAGTAGACGGCGCCCACCACGAACAGCGTCATGACCACGCCCACCACCGAGATGATGGTGTTGTTGGGCGGCGCCGACGGCTCCTCCGTCGCATCTGGAAGCGAGAGAGGAGGAGGAGAGCGGTCAGCGGGCGGGAGCGCTCCTTTCGTTCACCCGCGGCGGGCGCAAAACTCACGGCAGCCCAGCTCGTCCGAGTTGTCGCTGCAGTCCATGTTGTTGTCGCACTTCTTGTGTTTGCCGATGCACTGGCCGTTGGAGCAGGTGAACTGGTCGGCCGGACAGCGGGCTGCGCGCACAGGGGACCGAGGTCAGAGGGGAACGGGGTCAAAGGGGACCGGGGACAGAGGGGCCAGAGGGACCAGGGTCAGAGGGGACCGGGTCAGACGGAGGTCCTGGAACCTCCACCGGGGCTGCCGGGCGGCCGGCTCACCTTCGCACTTGTTCTCGTCGGAGCGGTCCTGGCAGTTGATCTCGCCGTTGCAGCGCAGGCTCAGGTCGATGCACTGGCGGCTGTCGCACTGGAACTCGGACTTGGACTCGGAGCAGACCGGGCAGTCCTCCTCGTCGCTGCGGTCGTCGCACTCCCAGTAGCCGTCGCAGCGCCACGCCTGCGGGATGCAGTCCACCTCGCCGGACGTGCAGGTGAACTGCTCCGGGGAGCAGGTGGGCGGCTCTGGAAGGGAGACGAGGCGGAGGGGTGTCAGGGCGTGGCCTCCGGGGGGGGCGGGGCCTCCGCGGCGGCTGCGTTTACCTCCGCAGGACAGCTCGTCCGGCAGCAGCACCAGGTGGACGGGGCAGGAGCAGCGCGTCGTCCCGTCGCCCTTGACGATGCAGATGTGGGAGCAGCCGCCGTTGTCCCAGGTGCACGGGTGTTTACCTGCAGGGGGCGCACACGCACGCGCGCCGTCAAACCCGAGCGCGGCGGCGGCCGCGGGAGGCCGCGCGGCGCCCGGCCTTCACACTCACCGTACTCCCTCATGTCCAGCTCGTGCACGGCGTGGATGTCGCTGAGGTAGGCGATGCGCGCCTGGATCTTGGTGCGGCCCTCGCGGGTGGTCTTGTCGATGCGCTCGATCATCTGCTGCTGCTTGTCGATCCAATACAGGTGGTCCCCGAAGACGGTGAGGCCCACCGGCTGCAGGATGTTGGAGTCGGCGATGACCACGCGGTTCGCTCCTACGGGCCCGCCCCCCCAAACACAAGCAGGGAAACACAACGGTTGGAGGGCAAAACTTCAGGGCAGGAACGGCAACACGACAGGAGGGGGGAGTGAGGGGGGAGTGAGGGGGGGGGGGAGAGAGAAGCTGACCAATCAGGAGCCAGAAAACAACCCGACGACACTTGCGCGCTTCCGCTCGGATGCCCGCACGGCTGCTCCCGGCTGCTCCGGCGCCGCCGCGCCCCTGGGACTCACCGGACAGGTCGCTGCTCTCGATGCGCCGCAGGTCGGAGTCCACCCAGAAGAGCTTCCCCACCGCGTTGTCGATGGCGAGCGCCACCGGCTTGCCCAGGCCGCTGAAGAAGAGCACCTCGCGCTCCGTCCCGTCCAGCGCCGCGCGCTCGATCTTGGGCGAGCGCTCCAGCAGGTTGGTGAAGTACATGTAGCTGCGAGGGCGGGGCGGAGTCACGTCAGCAGACGGCGAGGGCGGCGGCGGTGGCAGAGACAACGGCGGCGCGTCGCGACACTCACCCTCGCTCGGGGTTGACCACGATGGCGCGCGGCTTGTCGTGCTCGCCGCGCAGCACCACGCCCACCCGGCTGCCGTCGGTGCGCGTCACGTTGATGACGTTGGTCACCTCGCTGGTCCAGTAGATGAAGCGGCTGTAGATGTCGATGCTCAGGTCGTGCAGCTGGAGGCCCTGCGAGGCCCCGCCCACCAGCGCCGACACCACCGTCATGCTCTGAAGGGACCGCGGCGGGAGACACGCCCCCCACAGGGTCAGAGAGGCGGCGGCGGGCACGCGGGCACGCACGCACGCGGGCACGCGGGCACTCGGCGTTTCGGCGGCTGGCTCGGTACCTGGTTGCCGTCCTCCTGCGCGCGGCGGATGACGTTCTGCTTGGAGTCGATCCAGTAGAGCTGCTTGTCGAGCGGGTCGTAGTCGATGGCGCGCACGTTGCGCAGGCTGTGGATGGGCAGGATGATGTCGGGGCTCTGCTGCTCGTCCATCACCATGCGGTTGATGGCCGTCCGCTGGCTGAACAGCAGGAAGGACGTGGGCGCTGCGGGAGGGGGGGCACGGCTGGCGTTAGGCTGGCGGCGCGCCCCAGGGACGGAGCGGCGAGGGACGGAGCGGCGGCCTTACCGCTGCACGTCTTGTTGTCGTAGTTGAGCGAGAAGTGGGCGGGGCAGCCGCACACGAAGCTGCCGACCGGCACGGCCAGGCACAGGTGCGAGCAGTGGCCGTTGGTGGAGGCGCAGGCGTTCCAGCCGCCCTGCCGCGACGAGTGGAAGACCAGGATGTCCATGACGTAGTCCAGGTGGCCCTGGATGACCGTGCGGTTCTGCCCGCTGGTCTTGTTGGCGCGCTCGATGCTGCGCTGGCTCCAGTCCGTCCAGTAGATGTAGTCCTGGTACTGGGTCAGGCCGAAGGGGTGCGGCAGGTCGTCGGCGATCACCTCGCGGTCCTGACCTGGAGACGGGGGACGGGGGACGGGGGTCAGGGGGGCGGAGCCCGGGAGACCCGAACCCGGACCCCGGACCGGCAGCGGCGCTCACCCAGCATGTTGGACGACTCGATCAGCGTGGTGTCCAGGTCCGTCCAGTAGAGGCGCCGCTCGGCGTAGTCGATGGTCAGCCCGTTGGCGCGGCCCACGTCGCCCACCAGCGTGACGCGGCCCGTGCCGTCCATGGCCGCCCGGTCGATCTTGGGCTTGCCGCCCCACTCGGTCCAGTACATGTACCTGCGGCGGACGGGCGGTCAGAACCGAGAAGCCCCGCCCCCCTTCCCCCCAGCCTCCCACCCGCGACGCTCACCCCTCGGCCGGGTCCAGGGCCAGCGCCCGCGGGCTGTCCAGGTCCTTCCAGACCAGGACCTGCCGGTGCTGCCCGTCCAGCTTGGCCACCTCGATGCGGTTGGTGCCGGTGTCGGCCCAGTACAGGTTCTTGCCCAGCCAGTCCACCGCCATGCCCTCCGGGTAGTCCAGGCCGAACTCCACCACGTGCTCCAGCGCGCTGCCGTTCATGAAGGCCCTCGAGATGGTCTGCGGGGGGGCGACTGCGGGTCAGACGGCGCGCAAGGCGGTGACAGGCGACACCTACCCCGGGACGGCGGCGGCGGCGGCGGCGCCCACCTTCAGCGTGATGTCGGTCCAGTAGATGCGGTTGTCGGTGACGTCGAAGTCCAGCGCCGACGCCTCCTTGACGCCCGTCAGCGGGATGGCCACGTTGTTGTTGTTGGTCTCCAGCGAGATGCGGCGGATGTCGGTGTGGCGCGAGAAGAGCAGGAAGGCTTCCGGCACGATGCACGTCTTCATGTCGGCGATGAGCTCCAGGCCGATGGGGCAGCCGCACTGCACGCCCTGCGGCTTGAACAGGCACAGGTGGCTGCAGCCGCCGTTGCCGTCGGCGCAGGGGTTGGTGCCTGGAGGGGGGACGAGGAGGGGGGAGGGGGGAGGGGGGTTAGCTCGGAGCCCGACGCTGGGCGGAGCCCGCCGCCCGCCGCCGGCCGCCGAACGCCGCCACTCACCCTGGACCCGGTGCACCGACGTGGCCTTCAGGCCCATGAGGTCGGGCAGCTGGTCGATGATGACCTCGCGCTCGGCCGTGCGCTTGTGGACGCGCTCGATGCTGCGCCGCTGCCAGTCCGTCCAGTAGATGAAGTCGCCCAGCAGCGTGAAGCCGAAGATGTGCGGCAGGTTGGCGTCCACCATGACGCGGCGGCCCGTGCCGTCCATGTTCATCATCTGAGGGGACACCAGCGTGTCTCAGAGACCAACGGGGAGGAGGGGGAGGGGCTCCCGTGCGCCGCCGCCCGCGAGGGACCACCCACCTCGATCTTGTCCGTCTTGGCGTCCCCCCAGTAGATGGTCCTCTGCTGGTAGTCCAGCGCCAGGCCATTGGGCCAGCCCAGGGACGTGTTGACCATCACCACCCGCTCCGTCCCGTCCAGGTCGGCCCGCTCGATCTTGGGCACCTCGCCCCAGTCCGTCCAGTACATGTACCTGCGGGAGGGCAGGGACGGGGTCAGGTAGGGACGGGGTCAGGTAGGGACGGGGGGCCAGCAGGGACGGGGTCAGGCAGGGACCGGGTCAGGAGGGAAGGGGGGCCGGCAGGGACCGGGTCAGGCAGGGACCGGGGACTCACCCGGCCACGGGGTCCAGCACGATGGCCCGCGGCTCGTCCAGGTCCTCGGAGATCAGGATCTTGCGCATGGTGCCGTTGAGCCGGGTCACCTCGATGCGGTCCGTGCCCGTGTCCGTCCAGTAGAGGTTGCGCGCGATCCAGTCCACGGCGATGCCGTCCGGGTGGTTGACCTGCGACGTCACCACGAACTGGGCGTCGCCGCCGTCCAGCTGCGAGCGGCGGATGGCCTTCACGTCGTCGTCCGTCCAGTAGATGTAGCCCTCCACCGGGTCGTAGTCGATGGCGATGGCGTGACGGATGTCGTCCACCTGCAGGATGATGTCCGTGAAGTCGGGCATGTCCAGCGAGATCCGCCGCAGGTCGGTGCGCCGAGCGAGCAGCAGCATCTCCGTCGCGCCTGAAGCCGAGAGCGGAGAGCGGAGGGTGAGGGGCGTCCTCGGGGGACGGGGACGGGGCAGTGCGTGTGTGTGTGCGTGTGTGCGCGTCCTCACCGTCCCTGCAGGTCTTGTCGTCCTCCAGCAGCTGGACTCCCGTTGGACAGGCGCACTGGTAGAAGGGACTCCGGGGGGACAGCAGGCAGAGGTGGGAGCAGCCGCCGTTGTTGAGCGAGCAAGGGCTGCTCACTGCTCACACACACGCACACACACACACACACACACACACACACAGAGTCACACGCGGCTCCTCCACAGGTCCAGCCGAGCCGGATCCCGGTCCCGGTCCCGGTCCCGTACTCACCGAGCGTCTGCCTCTTGGCGCTGAAGACGTGGATGTCCATTGGCGAGAAGATGTCGGAGTGCACGACGCGCTGCTCGCCGCCCGTCTGCTTCCGGCACGAGTGGATGGAGTGCGTGTTCCAGTCGGTCCAGAACAGGGTGTCCTCATACAGGGTGAGGGCGAAGGGGTGAGGCAGCTCCCCTTTGACCACCACCTCCCTGAAAGCCACAGCAGACGGAGGAGGGGGGGGGGGGGTCAGCGCACCGGCCCCGCCCTCGGCCAGGCCCCGCCCCCCCGGCGGCCACCTACCTGCCGGAGCCGTCCAGGTTGGCGCGGTGGATGAAGTTGTGCTTGGCGTCGGCCCAGTAGAGCTTCTGCAGGCGGTAGTCCAGCGTGAGGCCGTTGGGCCAGTAGATCTCCTTGTCCACGATCATGGAGCGGTTGGTGCCGTCCAGCCCCGCCCGCTCGATCTTGGGGACCTCGCCCCAGTCCGTCCAGTACATGAAGCTGGGGACAGGGGGACACGGGTCAGCGGCGTGGAGGCGTGGACGAGGCCCGGGCGCCGCCGTGGCCGCGGCCCCCCGGATCAGCGGTCACACTCGCGGCTCGCCGTCGTCCGGCTTGCCGTCGTCCGGCTCGCCGTCGTCCGGCTCGCCGTGTCAACTCCCTGACGGCTTTCAGGTCGATGCTCCTCTGCAAGTTTCCCTCCAAACCTCCAGCAGGAGCTCCTCCCCCTCCTCACCCCCCCCCCCACCCTCCCACCCCCGAACAATGAGGCCCCGGCCGGCCACAGACGCTGCTTTGTGTTTGCTACCTGATGCATTAATCATCGCCGCTGAACCTCGGCCAGCTCTGCGTTCCTCCCTGGATTTAAAGAACCCGCTCGGAGAACAACAGAACCGCAGCCGCGGAACCAGCGCACGCACGCACACACACGTACACACACACGTGTACACACGTACACACACGCAAACAGCTGAGTGGCTCAGTTTCACTTCTTCTGACTTTTCTGCTGATGTCGATCATTTTTTCAGGAAGCGAAAGCGTCGATCCGCTTCCGCTTTTTCCTTCCAAGAAATTCCCACCGAACCGGAACACGAGCTGCCGCGTGCGTGCGTGCGTGAATCCCTGACTGCCGTCAACCCCCCCCCCCCCCGCCCCCCATCACCCCCAACTCACCCCCTCTGCGGGTCCAGGGCGATGGCCCGCGGCTGGTCCAGCTCCTGCCAGAACAGGACCTTCCTGAGCGAGCCGTCCAGCTCGGCCACCTCGATGCGGTTGGTCTCCGAGTCGGTCCAGTAGAGTTTGCCGCCCAGCCAATCGCAGGCCAGGCCGTCGGGCGAGGCCAGGCCGGGCACCACCGTCTGCACGCCGCCCGCCGCCGCCCCCGAGCGGTTGAAGGAGGTGCGCTTGATGGCCTCCTCACTCACGTCGCTCCAGTAAATGAGACCCAGCGAGAAGACAAAGTCCACGGCGGCGGCGTCCTCCAGCCCGCCCACCACCACGGTGGCGTTGGCCTTTTCCCGCGACGCGTCCACCAGCCGCAGGTCCCGGCGGTTGGCGTACAGCAGCAAAGGGTCGCCTGAGGTCACAGGTGGACAACGCAACAGGTTCAGCGCCACGACACAACGCGGCGGCGCTCGCGGCGGCGCTCTCGGCGTCGTTCGCGCCTCAGCTTCGAAAACGCGTCGGGCACTTTGGCCACGTCGCTCTCTGGCGGACCGGCGATCTGCTGGCGGGACGCTGGCGGCGGCTCACCTGCCCACCACCGGTCAGCAGCCGTTCACACCTGCAGAACCCTCACCTGTCCGGTCAGGTGACCTCCGTTCGGACTTCTGACTCCCACTGACTGAACTCCGACTGACTTCCTGCGTTCTGACCGCAGACGCCGAGAAAACGTCCTTTCTCCACGTAAACACGTCAACATGTTTTGAGTGCTTTGAAGCGTAAACAAAACGAGACTTCGGGAGACAAACACGCCGCAAAACGTCACTTTGTTGACTTTGTGTTAACGTTTAACAAGTTGTGTTGCTGTGACGGATTCCGACGGGTTCGGAGGAAATTCGGCCGATTGATCCGGCTGCAAACGAACCTTCACGATCGTCTGTTTTGGGCCACTTCCGACGGAGACTTTCAGCTGCACTCGTCGCCGCATCCACAAGCATGAAGAAAACGCGAGTCAAAGGATTTCGGCCACTTTGCTGCACTTCGATCAAGTTTTCTCGTTTACTTGTTGACGGACGAGTTAAACCGAGTGAACCCGGGTTCACCCGAGTCAACCTGGCCGGCGGACCCGACGTGACGCTGTAACGTGCAACTGAAGCGGCTGTTTGGACGAAGTTAGCGGCTGGTTCCTTCTACCTGTTAGCTTCCAGCTAAACTTGGCTAACTAGCCGCCGACTCGCACGTAGCATTTGTTGTGCTAACCGCTGCGGACCCGACGGAGCCTCTTAAAGTTACTAAAAGCCGAGTTCGCGGCCCGAAAGCGGCCGAACTCGTCGGCTGGGGACCCGAGCGGCCGGCGGGGCGCCGCCAAGCCGCGGCCGGGGCGCTTTCTGCGGCTCGGAGCGCTCGCACGGGCTGCTTGCGGTTTCCTTCCCAGGCTAGCGCTAGCTCCGCTCGGAGGACCGCAGGGCCCCGGGCCGAGCCCGCTGCCTCCAGCCCGCTCGCGGCTCCGAGCGGCGGCGGCCGGCGGCGGCGGCGGCGGCCGGCGGCGGCCTGCGGGCAGCAGCCGGAGGTCGGAGGCCGAGCGGAGGGAGACTCACCCCGGACGAGGAAACAAAAAGTGCACAACAACAGGCTCCGCAGCGCGACTCCCATCTTCGCCCCGGTGCTCGGCCCAGCGCCGCTCCTCCTCAGCGCGGTGCTCCCATCCCGCGGCCGCTCCGGGCCCGGCTCTCGGCGGATATCCAGCGAAGATCACAGGTTCGAGCTCCGGCTGCGCTCAGTGCGTCCCCGCGGCCATGGCGGCGGCTGCTGCTGCTGCTGCTGCTGCTGCTCTGTGCTGCTCCTCCGCCGAGCCTCACATTGTCCTGCAGGAGCTCCGCCGTCTCCTTCCGCTGTGAGGAAGCTGCTGCTCCTCCTCCTCCTCCTCCTCCCCCTCCCCACCCGCCCCCCTCGCCCGACTCACTGCGGCCCCCTCCCCCCTTTCTCCCCCTTTCTCCCCCGCCTCCTCGCTCCGCTTCACCGTCCCCATTGTTGTGGGGCCGCATGCTAAACAGGGGCCCCGCGAACCGGGGGGCCCCAAAGCTGGACGGACCTTAAGGGACAGGGCGGTGCTGCAGACCCCCAAACCCTCTGCCCCCCCCCACCCCCCACCCCCATTCACATTGAACCAGTACATTATGGGGAAAAATCTGGATGGACGAAAATGTCTGTCCGGGACATCGGAGACACACACACACACACACACACACACACACACACACACACACACACACACAGTGTTCCAAAATCACGGTTTTTAATCCTCACAAGAAAACATCGAATCCAAACTTAGCATCACTTCACAAAACGAGACCAAAGTACGACCATCTGCCGAAGTAATCAGAGTACAAATCAAGACAAGTGAAAAACATCGTTTCAGTCAGTTCATCCGGCCGCTGCCGCCACCTGGTGGCGCAAAGGCGTCACAGCAGCGTGGTGGCCATCTGCACACGACATCCACCAGGTATCGTCATCATCATCATCGTCATCGTCATCATCATCATCGCGGTTACTGTGATTAATAGGAAAATAGTGCTCGTCAGCGCAGCCGGTGTCCTCGTTGCTAAGAAAACATTCAGATATATTTATCAAAAACACGTAAGTGCATCGGCCTCCGGGGGGCGCCGCGTCCCGCCCAGAGCCAGTGAACAAGTACAAAAACAACACAGTGAGAGTGTGCCTGACATCTACACGGCTGGCTGAGGCTCGTATGGCTGAAGCGTGAGTAGAGAAGAAGACATGCATGCGTGTGTTTCCACCGAGGCAGGCGGCCTCCAACCGGGCTAACGGGAACCGTGCCGACGGGAACCGGGCTCGCGGGAACCGGGCCGGTCTTCCTGAGATTCAGGGGTTAAATATTGCTGTTTGACTGGTGGGGAACCTCCGAGCTCCTGCAGAAACTCCAGCGGGACTCCGGCAGGGTCAGAACGAGGAGCGCGGCGCTGCGTCCGTCAGTAAAAAGCATCAAATCAACGTCGTGGCGGAGAAAGTTCGACTCGTCGGAAGTGCCGAATCAAAGCAGGAGAGCAACCGAAGACCTCGACTGCAGGTCTTCGCTTCAAAAACACCTCAAGGACTTTACCTTTCCTGCGTTGGCGTTGGCGAATACCACACTTGTGCTCTGGGTGGCAGCAGTGAGTCTCTGAAGCGCCGACTTCTTGTTGCCAAAATGGGCTCACTGCACCCCCAGCTGGCATAAAGTGGTATTACAAAACAGGGAGGCGCCGCTTCACATTGCTGATTTAAGATCTGCTTCACTTCTCTGAACGTCTTTGAAGGTTTGAAGGGTCTCAAACTTCGTCTTCTTTCTTTTGTAACTTCAAAATATCTCAAAACATTTCGGAATCTATAAATTTGTTGTTTCGAAGCTTCTCTGTTCAACTCATAACTTTGTTTTAAGAAATGTGAAACGTGAACTCTGTGGTGAATTTCGAGGGCGTGGCCAAACGCTGCTGGAACAAGGCGGAGCCTAAACTGAACCAGTCTGCGTCCAAGGTTGCAGTGAGTTCTTCGGTAGAATCTCGCAGTTGGTCCGCAGCGTCAAGATTTGTAAAAGAGCCAGAACCTGGTTCGCCAAAATCCAGCTCAGGCTCCGAGCGATGGCAGTCCAGTTCTCTGAAGGTTTTGCAGGAGTTCCGTGGTGGTTGGGTGAATCTGGAGGATTGCTGTCGGATGCTTACAATCATCAACGGGCTCCGTCGGCGGCGTCTCTGAGGAGGCCCCGCCTCCGCCCCGCCTCCGCCCCGCCCTCACACCTCGTAGTGCAGGTCGTTGAGCTCCAGTCTCGTGTAGTGCCGCCGGTCGAAGGACTCCATCGCTTTGCGGCCGCCGACTGCTAAAGCCAGCGTGAGCATGGCGAGCCCCAGCACCATAACCGCCACCACGCTGCTCTTTATTGCCCCTCGCGCCGCCACGGCCTTCCCCTGCCTGGTGCCGGCGTTCTGCAGGGTGTGGTCGGCCTGGACGGCGTCTTTCGGCAGGATCGCAAGACTGGCGGCCGGCGTGGTGGTGGTGGTGGTGGGCGGCGAGGTGGTGGTGGTGGTGGGCGGAGAGGTGGTGGTGGGTGTGGTGGTGGTGGTGGTGGGCAACGTGGTGGTGGTTGTGGTGGTGGAGGGCATCACGGTGGTGGTGGTTGGTGGCGTGGTCGTGGTCGTGGTCATCGGAGGAGCTGCTGCACTGGTTGTGGGGGCAGGTGAAGTTCTGGTTGTAGAAAGAGGGGTAGTTGTGGTGGTGGTGGTGGTGGTGGTGGTGCGGGCAGTGGTTGTGGTTGTGGTTGTGGGGGCGGGGACAGTGCTGGTAGTTTCAAGGTTCGGCTGAGGACCGGCAGTAGTTCTGTGCTCAGCCTGGGAGGGGGCGGAGGTAGCGGTGGAGGTGGGATGGCCTTTGCCTTTCTTGGTGGTTTTGTTTTGCTTTTTGCTGGTTTTGTTTTGTTTTCGGTTGCCGGGGACAACGGCGATCAAAGACGGGCTTTCTGGGGTCATCGTGGCGATGATGACGATGGGCTGTGTTTTTGTCGTGGGTGGGGCTTGTGTGGTGGTGGCCGGGGCTTGTGTGGTAGTGGGAGGGGCTTGTGTGGTGGTGGGAGGGGCTTGTGTGGTGGTGGGAGGGGCTTGTGTGGTGGTGGGAGGGGCTTGTGTGGTGGTGGGAGGGGTTTGTGTGGTGGTGGGAGGGGCTTGTGTGGTGGTGGGAGGGGTTTGTGTGGTTGTGGGAGGGGCTTGTGTGGTGGTGGGAGGGGCTTGTGTGGTGGTAGGAGGGGCTTGTGTGGTAGTAGGAGGGGCTTGTGTGGTGGTGGTGGTGGTGGGCTGAGTGGTTGTTGTTGTTGTTGGCGCTGCCCTGGTGGTGGTGGTGGTGGTTGGTTGCAGGGTTGTTGTGGTGGTTGTTGGTCTTCCTGTGGTTGGATGGTTCAAACCTGCGAAGGACAGACAAGTCTTCATCGGAGGGCGGCAGCCGAAAAACTCTTTCACAGCGAACGTGAGCCGATTGGTCGAACGTTCACTGATCGGCCAACCGATTCACACGTGCGGGACGTGTTCTGCTCCCGCTAACTGTAGAGCAGCTGTGAACACTGAAAGCGCGCTCCTAACGAAGGCTTCGGCTGGGTTCCTGCCTGAGGTGACTCGGGCCGCGCGTGGGCGGCGGCTGACCTTTGTAGATGTCGTGCGTGTTGATGCCTTCCTGAGCCTTCATCAGAGGACAGTCCGGCTCCGCCTGGCAGTGGAACAGGAAGCAGTTGTCCTCGTCGGCGTGCTTGTTGGCGTTGAACACGGCCATGTTGCATCTCGCGCCTGAAAGAGAAGTCGCTCGTTCAGATCCTCCGTCGCCGTGTTTTGAAGCGCGCGTTCGGGCCGCGCGCCGCTTCCTCACCGCACCTGGTTTGACCTCCTCGGAGCAGCAGGCGAGGACGCAGTCCCTCTCCGAGCGGACCGCCCGGCCGTCCATCAGCGTGGTGGGCCGGCTCAGGGCCAGCCGCACGTTCACGACGGCGTTGACGTGCTGTCGGGAAAAACACGTCTCTGGCTCCGCGGACGCCGCGGGACACCACGCCATCAACAGGAGCACGGCGGCATGAACGAGGAGGCGGAGCCTCGGCGAGGGTCGGTGGGAGACGGGAGGAGCCATGGCTGCAAAAGGAGGAGCAGGAGGAGCAGGAGTAGGAGGAGGAGGAGGAGGAGGAGGAGGAGGAGTCCAGACAAGGAGAACTGAAAGACAGAAACGTCACTCTGTCACTCTGGGAGGAGCAGCAGCTTCAGGACTACAAACATGGCCGACAGTCACACTGAGACTCTGGGAGGAGCAGCAGCTCCGGGACTACAAACATGGCCGACAGTCCCGCTCCAGTCCTGCCTGTTTCTTTGCGATTTCTGGGAGAACTGAGGTCAAACCACGCGTGGCAGCTGAAGCGGGACTCTGACGAAGCTGCCGAACGACCTCGGCGGAACCGCGTTTGCCGCTTCCTGTGTCGATAAAGTTTGCTTTGAAAGCAGCTTCAACCGAGACAGCCAAAAGCGAGCGCTCGCACTTCAAACTCTCGTCAGACGTGTCAGTGCGCTGCCGCCGAAATAGAAACGCTAAATGTGGAAGATGCTCCTGAGGGAGGCGGAGCCTATTTTTAGATCCTCTCTGAAAGAGGTCGCGACCCGGAAAACGCAGAAACACGACAAGCCGCCACTTTTACGCTCCAATCGAACGGGAGCGCTGCGCAGCCCCCACTGCCGGCCCCGAGGGTCCCAACACGGGCCCCCGGGGGTCCCAGTGCCGGTCACGGCCCTGCACCCACAGGGGCAGAACCGGAACCAGTACCGGTACTGCAAAGGTACACCGAGTCCCCTCCCGTCGCAGCGTTGCGTCTGATCAGGCGCGAGTCGTACTTACAGACGTTGTGCGGCGTCCGGCGGCGACGGGTCCCGTTCAAGACTCACCGCTGGCGGCGTGTGAGCGCTCCCCCATCAGACGACGGCGCCCCGTCGGGTCCACAGTCCACAGGTCAGCGCGTCGGTCCAACGCCTGCAGGAAGGAGACGTCAGCTCCTCTTATCAGCGTCACCGCTGCCGCTATCTGACCCGAGATCAGCCGCTCCCTCCGCGCCTCGCCGGAGGCGCCTGAACGCGGCACGCAAGCCCTGCAGCTCTTTACCGGAGGCGCCTGAACGCAGCATCACATCCGAACAACTTTGTGCTTCAGGTCCGTTCCTGGCACCTGTACCATGACGTCATAGGAGGCGCTCGGCGCGTCCCGCTGCGCGAAACGCGCCTCACTGTGAAACTAAACAAACAAATGAGGAAGACGACGATGATGATGAAGATGATGAAGATGATGGAGATGATGGAGATGATGGCTGTCACGCGGGGCTCACCCGTGAGTCTGCTGCTGACAGGTGAGAGCAAAACCACGCATCGACCCACTTTGCGTGTTTTTGTGTCAGCAGGTTCAAAGAGGACGAAGCGAACTTCGTGCTGTCAAGCGAAGGAGTACGAACAAGACGAACTTCGCGTCGTGCAGTCTGAGGACAGCGGCTGCAGAATTCAACGACGAACACGTAAAAAAAACCCCAACTCGGTACGTTATCTTATTGCAACGAGGCGACGTCGCCGTCGTCGACGCTGGCGAAACAGTTCGTCGGTAGCCGAGGCGAACCACACGTCGCTTCTTTGAGCGAAGGCGAAGCCGCTCTGTCGTGAGCGGAGAAAGTCTGCTGACGACACAAGGACCAAAACCCCCTGAATAAAATCGGACCGTCACGAACCAACTTGTCCGTTTCGACATCGTCCCGTTGTAGAGACGAGGCGCCGCTTCGTTCGCCTGTTCGCCCGGCAGTTCGTCCACCGACCAGCTGCCCTACAAACCGTGTGCGCGCGAACTGAGCTGATGGAGCTCGAGCCGGGAAACAAAGCGGGCGGACGGACGGGACCGCCGACCGCTGCTCTCTGCGGGCTCACCCGGAAAAGCGATTAACTCGGCGCCGCCTCCATGGTCCCTCCGTCGGGCAGATCGCGGAGCGAAGCGTCGGTGTTTGTCCGGAAGCTCCAGCGGCGCCTTCATTCACCGGGGGAGCTCGCTCCGTCCCCGGGACATGACGCCTCCAAAGCCCGCAGTAGGAAGGACGCGCACTCCGCAGCTCTCCGGTCTAACGGCACAACAGACGTCCGGGAAAGGCGACGGAAAACAGCGGCGACATGTCGTCCGGCAGCAGAGAAGCGTCCGCCTGCGATGCTGCTGCTGC
>JASSRZ010000032.1:463013-477329 GCA_032164315.1 Malacoctenus gilli | reverse complement strand
TGTGTGTGTGTGTGTGTGTGTGTGTGTGTGTGTGTGTGTGTGTGTGTGTGTGTGTGTGTGTGTGTGTGTGTCCTGACACTTTCCATCACATCTGCAGAGCGGCTGATGAGCAGCTGGGCGGCGCTGGCAGGAATTTTCCGAAGAGTTTCCATTTATTTGGAAAAGTTTCATCAGGAAGCGAGCGTCCGAACGGGAGCCGCTGACCGAGGACCAGCGTCTTCTGGGTGGCACAATAAACACACGCGTGCACGCACGGGCGCGCGCACGCACGCACGCGCGCTTCACCTTTCCGTCTTTGCAGAAAACGTCTGGGAGGTTAACTTGAGTTGAACTTGATTTCGATCGAATCGATGCCAAACTCCGACTGCGCCTCGGGTTCCCCCTCCTCCTCCTCCTCCTCCTCCTCCTCCTCCTCCTCCTCCTCCTGCTCCTCCTCTTCCTCCTGCTCCTCCCGCTCCTCCTTTGAAGTGGAGGCTTAAAGTGCTGCTGTTTGTCTTGCCGCGCTGATCCCGAGCTGCTCTTCATCTCTCATCCGTGCAACAACACGGCCTCTCAGAACCAATAAATGGCCGCTTCGATTTCCGCCGCCGCTGCCAAACACCACAGGCTCCCACTGACGGAGCGGGGGTCAGGACGGAGGCCCCGGGCCCCCGAAGGCCCCGGGGCCGAGTGTTTACGCAGCGGGCGTTCCCGTATTGATCTTCGGTGCGAGCGCAGGGCGGATCGGGCCGAGCCAGATGCTATCTGAGCTGCGGACGGCCTCGCAGAAACACATCCTCCAGATCGCTATCTCCCCCGAGCCTGCAGTGCTGGGAGCAGCCGGGGGGGATCGCCGTCGAGCGCCCGGGACCCGGTCCTGGACCCGGTCCTGGACCCGGGACTGGACCAGGTCCCGCAGCCGGGATGCCACCGAGGACAAACGCAGCCGCAAGGACGGCCCACAACGCTCGGACCAAACGCGGCGCCTGACGGAGTCCACCTGAGCCTCGACCTGGTCCAGGCCGCCAGCACCCCGCCCAGACCCGACTCTGTGTGTGTGTGTGTGTGTGTACTCAGGATGTTACTCAGAGCCCCCCCCCCCCCCACTGGGCCGAGGGGCATATTGGAAAAAGCTGCTCAGATGCTGGAGCCTCCACCATGACCTCACTGGTTGAGCGCAGCAGGGCGGGGCTTCTTTTCCTCGGTGTGTTGCTCACTGATGATGTCATCAAAGCGGCGCTCTCTGGCGACCTCGCTGCTCCCAGCGCACCAATCGCCGTCCGGCGACGGTCCGTCCGCTCCGATCGGAGAAGGCCTCCTGGCGGTCCTCCTGCGGTCGGACCGAGGCTCGGCCCTGACCTGAGGTCAGTGTTGCAGCGCCGGCAGAGTCTCCCCTGCTCTGATTGGCCGAGAGCTCAGGAAGCGGGAAGATGCCCAACTTGTCTGTCCCCCCTGACAGACAAGGACAAGGGCAAAGCCGACCAACCAGAGGGGGGGCGCCCGAGACCTCGTCAGCCTGGCGACCCGGACCGTCCTCCGGACCCGCGGGTCCTCGGGACGAGCCGGACCGCCCGCCCACAGCGGCGGCCCGCGCGTCTGCTCCCGGCTTCACCGGCGGCCGTTGTCTTTCTCGCGGCTGGCGCTGCAGCAGGGTTCTCCTGTGCCATGAGGAGGAGCCCTGCGCCTCCTCCTGTCAGCTGAGTCAGAGGCGCACACCAACGTGTGTGTGTGTGTGCGTGTGCGTGTGTGCGCGCAGTGTAAATAATCGGGGATGTGCTGAGTCCAGGACTGGGCCCGGCTCCCACGGGGCAGATCCAGGTCTGGAGCTCATTACGGGAGCTCAGAGCTCAAAGCCTCCACGGCTCCTCCATCACACCTCGACCCAGAAACCCCCCCAAACACCTGCAGGCGCAACCCGGGGTCCACACGCGCACACACACACACACCCTGAAGGGACACGCACAACTCCTTTCCTGACGTCTCGTCCGACCGCCGGGTCTGACCGTCGGGTCCGTCGATCCGTCGGTGCGGCTGCAGAACTTTCCCACAGTAGCCGTGGCAGCTTCTGTCAACAGGTGGGGATTGGAGGTAAATCCTGCTCCTTTGTAGCGGCGCTGGTATGCGCTGACATCTGGACGGAGGAAGGAGGGGGGGCGATCGGGGAACTCGGACCACTGCTGACCTCCCACGGGTCTTTAGACCAATAACTGGCGCAGGTGCAGCAAGTCCTGCAACAACAAACATCCAGAGAGGAGGAGAGGGAGCAGATCTGCATCCTCCTGGTGGTTCCCAGACTCCCCCCCCCCTTTTGTACTTTCACACATTATTGTGGGTCACTGGGTGCCACCAGAACCACCAGGTACGAGGTCCTCGGTCCAGTCCCTGGGGGTTTGAAGGACAGGCGTTCAGGCTGAGGCGCCGCCGTCCCACTGGCGCCCCCTGCTGCCCCGGGGGCCGCCGGGCACCGTGCGCCTCCCTCCGGTTCGCCTCTTATTTTGCACACGGTTCAGTCGGTGCAGGACAGGATGCGGCCCCTCCTGATGGGCGCGCTCATTGTGCACGCTGCACCTGGTTCTGATTTGGTGCCCGGGGGGGGGGGCACAGTCGCTCTTTTGTGCCTCGTCCACTTTTATTTCCTCCAACTTGGAGGCCGCTCGCCGTCTCCTCGCGCCGCTCACTGGGAGCCGTTCGCCTTCCAGTTCTGGCGTGGTTTTCGGCCTTCATGAGCCCCCCCCACCCCCGTTCCTGCCGCCACTTACAACCAATCGCAGCCAGCCTGAGGAAGTCCCACTCACGGAGGCTAAATCTGACACGCACAGACTGCGAGCAATGCTTTTCAGATTAAGAGCGTACCCCAGGTATTGATGAGTGAAGAACTCACCCCCCCCAAAAAATCATAAGGGGACTGACGCAACAACACAGCAGGCGGCGCATCGGTCACCAAGCGACCCTCAAACTTTGTCCTCAGCAAGTCAAGCAGCAGAGGAGCTCAAACTTGCTGCGGAGCATCTTCCTCCCATCGTCACTCAGCGACTGAGCCTTTCAGAATAAAGTGACCAAAGACTCTCAGCAGATTCCTTCTCGAGGCGGCTCTGGCCAGTTCAACCTGTGAGCAAACACTGCCACCACGTGGCCACAGTGCAGCACTGCAGCAGCGTCCTCAGCTGCATGCTGACACTTGTTGTCACACTGATGCCGACTCAAAGGAGCTGGAAGTAGAGGAAGGAGGAAGAGGAGAAGGAGTAAGAGTAGGAGGAGGAGGAGAAGGAGAAGGAGGAAGAGTAGGAGGAGGAGGAGGAGAAGGAGGAGGCTGCACCTCCTTTCCCCCCCAACGTGAACAAAGACAACAGGCAGAGCGCCTCCTGGTGGGAACTTTTATTTCTGGCCACAGAGTTGAAAACATGCTCAGTAGAAGGTGTTTGGTCTCTTGGTGGTGAAGCGCGGTTTGTGCTGGCGGCGCAGGACGCGGTGCGGCAGCGGGAACTTGATCTTGGAGTCCTGAAAGGAGACGAAGGCGGTGAGACGGACGTCACCGGAGGCCCGAAACGCCGAGCAGAACGCCGGCACGCTCGCCCCGCCCAACCACACTTACGTGGAACTGCTTGATGGCAGGTCTGCGACACTTGCTGGCAGCGATGACCTGGACCTTCATGATCTGGATGGAGTGGGCGCGAGCGCGATGGCGAGCTCCCATGTCACGGTCTGGAAGAGAGGCGCCCAGTCCGTCACCGGACCGCGGACGAGGACCGGACCGGGCGGTCCAGCCAAGCCGCAGCTTGCCAGCCCGGATTCGGACAGACGCGCTGGCCCCATGTGCCCCCCCCGCGCCCCCCCCAGTACTCACAGCACTGCGTGACGGCTCCAGACGTGGTCAGGTCACGGTACTCCCTGTACATGTTGTGGGTCCCGCTGCGAGAGTCGTACCGCAGCCAGATCCCGAAGTTCTTCACCTTCAGGGGCGTCTTCTCGTGGACCTGCGGGGGAGAGCGACACGCCGTCACACCGACACGCCGTCGCACGCGGACGCGGAGCGGCGCTCCCGCCCGACACCCACCAGGCCACAGTAGACGGTCTCCCCGGACGCCTTCTTCATCTTCCTCAGCTGAGACACGAAGTACCAGAAGCGGGACTTTGCCACCACGTGGTTCGGGGCGAAGATCCGCATCCTGTAGAGGGGGGGGGTCGGGTTCTTGGTCGAGGGCAGCAGCCGCCCGATGACCTTATACTCCCGAAGCTGCGGACACAAACGCGCACGGGTGAGATGGAGCGGAGCACCGGGTGTTACGCGACACTCTGGGGGGGGGGGGGTGTTGGCCCTTGGATTCACTTTCTGAGGCACTGCAGCAGCAAAGAAAGGCGACAAGGACCGTTTGATGTTTGCACGCCAGACAGGGTCGCACCACTGAGCAGAGCGCGACCTTTGGGTTAGGGTGCACACACACGCACGCACGCACGCGCAGCATCAGTTCACTCCTAAAGCTGACGATATTCACGTCAACTTGGGTTCATCCGGAGACGGAGTTAACCCTGTGTGTGTGTTCTGGCCAACGGCTGGAACACGCCGACTCGGATTTGGACCTCGAAAATATGTGGAACTTTTATTCTGAAAGAGCATCTGGGGCAGCTGGTGAGACATCCGGTGTCTCTGATGACCAATTAAGTGTCTACCAACTCAAACACTTCGTAAACGGTTGCGAATTAACTTTTACACGAACCACGTTCAACAGAGTCACGTTCCACCAATGATACGTTAGCAGCTAGCGTTAGCTTCCCGAAAGAGAAGCGCCGTTTAATATTTGTAGGAGTTTTCCCGCATTTTTCTTCAGAAGGACGCGACTCGGGGCGCTTCGCGTCCCTTCCCGAACTGTGTCGGTCCTGTCCCGCTGCCGAAACATCCTCCGGCTCTATCACACAAGCGTCCACATGGTGCCGCAGACGCCATGTTGGAGCTCGAACAGCATCGGCACGCAGAACTGATTAAACCCCGCTTAATTCGCGCCGGACCAACATGTTTTAACGTCAACCGGAAGATTTCCGCGTTATTGAGGTGAATCCGTGTCCGCGAGCCGACTGCAGGCGGCGAATTAAGGGGAAATAGAGGTTTTACGTACTGTGCCGGACGCCTTCATGGTGTCTGTCGCTCACTGCCACAGTAAAAGAGGAAGCAGAAGGGCGGAACGTGCTGACGTCAAAGGCACGGAGGCCCGTCGGGAGGCGGGACTTCCGGGAGTAACGCTGCAGAAGTTCACCGACAAACTGGAAGTTTTTGATTTATTGAGTCGTACGACAAAAATGGGACAGGCAGGACCAGGCAAACTGTTGACCACGAATGATTAACGGCCACTGAATAATCCCGCTGGTTGAAAACGAACTAATTCTGCCGAAAACGAGCCGAAAAGAGCTGGAAGCTGCGACTCTCCCGGTCCGCCGAGTCGTCGACACCGAGCCGTTCTGAGCACTTTTAGAGCAGGTTTTATGTTAAATTCGACAGCAGGTGTTGGATTACTTTATCTGTTACTGGTTTTATTTTAGCTTTGACTCGATTCAACACCGACACGACAGTGACATAAAAGAGTTTCTTCAAAATAAAAGTATCCGACATGTTTAACTGCCGTTCTGTTGATAATTTTCCTTTTCTTGATTTTTTTTTTTGCCTTTTTTTAAAGTCCATTGAATTCGAATTTTACTTTCCGCAGACCTCCCCCCCCACACCCCCCACCCCGAACCTCTTCCCGGCCACGGCCCTCCTCCGGCTGCTGACCCGGATGCTCTCGGAGCGGACACGCCGCCGACATGCGATAGATCCGCGCCGTTGGCACCCAGGCGGCTCGCAGGCGGACGGAGACCACCGGACGTTTTCACTAAGGTGAGCCGGCAGCGCGGCGCTCGGTCCGGCGGCCGATCGGGAGGGCGGGCAGGGTCCCCGGGCGAGACGCGCCGAGGAAAGCCCCGCGTAACGGCCGCTCGGTGCCTCTGTCCCCGCTGCGCTGCTCCGAGCCTCCGCAGCGGGGCCGGCTCGCTCCGACGGCGGCCGGGCAGAGGAGCGGCTGGCGCTAGCGGCGGCTAGCCGCTCACGGCGAGCTGACGTGGGGCTGGAAGTGCGAGCGGGCAGCGCTCGCGGCTCGCGGCCGTCCAGCGCCGGGCCGTCCAGCGCCGGGCCGTCCAGCCGACGTCGGGCGGCCCCTGAGCTGGCCCGGCAGGGACTCCGGTGGGGGCGGAGGGTGACGGTGTTGACGCCGTGTTGCATCATGTCGGAGGGTCCAGCCCGTTCCGGACCGAGCCGCCCCGTCAGCGGCCTCGCGGTCCGCCTGAGCACACCTGCAGTTCAGTCGAGTTCCGGACCTGACCGGAGTCCGGGTCCGACCGGTCTGGGACCCCCGTTCAGCGCGGATTCGGACAGGTAACGCTCAGATCGGGTCCTGTTTGAGGTCCGGAGTCTGACCCAGTTCTGATTCGGGATCGGTTTGACTCGGTCTCCGGCCTGATCCAGGCTGGCTGGTTGTGGACCAGGTTTGGGGCTTGGGGCCGGTTTGGGACCTGGTTTCAGAGCAGTGTTTGAATCCAGGACTTGGATCCTGCCTCAGACCGGATGCTCAACTACTTTAGTCTGGGTTCTGTGTTTTGGTCCTGATGGCTTCGACCACAGGCGGACTCGGACCAGACGGTCCTTCGGGAACCGGGACTCAGGGCTGGATGAGACGTGCCGGTGTTTCGCCTGGTTCCAGCTGCAGCCGTCAGTCTGACTGGGCGTTGGGTCCCCGGGACGAGGGCTGCTGCCCCCTGCTGGTCAGGTGTGTGTACGGCCCTGACTCGCTGTGTGTGTGTGTGTGTGTGTGTGTGTGTGTCTGTCATCAGATGAGAGCAGGCTGCCGCGCAGCAGCCCAGAGGAGAGACGCCGCCGCCGCCGCCGCGGAGCAAAGCTAACCCTCGAATGGCCTGCCAGTCTGTCGCTGCAGTCATGGACGAGCAGGCTCTGCTGGGGCTCAACCCGAACGCCGACGCCCTCTACAGGGAGCGGGTGAGACTGCCGCTGCTGAGCATTAGCATTAGCACGACTGCGAGAGGGTGGCGCGGCCACCGGGGGGCGCTGTGCTAACAGAGCGTGCGTTGGCAGGCGATGGTGTACTTCGAGCAGCTGAAGGAGTCCCAGGACGCCTGGGAGGTGTGCGCCGAGGCGCTGGCCAAGGGAGTCTACAGGTGAGTAGGCCACACCCCCTCAGATCGAAAGGGACCTCCGCCTGAGCCCCGAGGAGCTCCGGCACTGAACGCGGGCCGAGCGGTCCCCCGGGAGTCGGCCGGGACGTCCGTCTGACGCCGTTTCCTGTCCGTCTTTGCAGTGACGACCACGTCAAGTTCTTCTGTCTGCAGGTGCTGGAGCACCAGGTGAAGTACAGGTGAGGAGGGGGAGGGGAGGGGAGCGGACGAGGGGGGCCACCTGGCCGCGGCGAGCTGCGCGACGGCACGTTGACTCCGCGTGTGTCCGTGTGTGTGCGTGACAGACATGCGGCTCTGACGGCCAATCAGCAGCAGCTCGTCAGAGACACCTTGATGAAGTGGCTCCAGTGTCAGGTACGGCAAACGCCAGCGTCCCGACTCGCGCGTGAGCGAGCTTCGTTTGACGGGCCGCCGCCGCCGCCGCCTCTGTCCGCAGCTGATGAAGGCGGAGCCTGAGAAGTCCTTCATCAGGAACAAGGCGGCGCAGGTGTTGGCGCTCACCTTCGTCATGGAGTACCTGACGCTGTGGCCCAAGTTCTTCTTCGACATCCTGTCCATGGTGGGCCTGAACCCGCACGGCGTGGACGTCTACCTGCGGACGCTGATGGCCATCGACGCCGAGGTGGTGGACCGGAACATCCTGCACTCCCCGGAGGTAGGGGCCGCCCGACCCGGTCCCATCCCGCCCCCCCCCCCCCAGCCCCGCCCCGCCTCGCCCCGCCTCAGTCGGACCACTGCCCCCTGCAGGAGACCCGCAGGAACACCCTGATCAAAGACACCATGAGGGAGCAGTGCATCCCCAGCCTGGTGGAGTCCTGGTTCCAGATCCTGCAGGCGTACCAGCAGAGCCACCCGGAGCTCACCTGCCAGTGCCTGGAGGTGGTGGGGGCCTACGTGTCCTGGATCGACCTCAACCTCATCGCCAACGACCGGTCGGTGCCGTGCCGTGCCGTGCCGCGCCGCGCTGTGCCTCCCCGCCCCCCCTCCGCCCCCCTGCCGCCGCTGACCGGCCCGCGTGTCCTCGGCAGGTTCGTCAACCTCCTGCTGAGTCAGATGTCGGTGGAGGAGCTGAGGGAGGAGGCGTGCGACTGCCTGTTCGAGATCATCAACAAGGGCATGGACCCCGTGGACAAGACCAAGCTGGTGGAGTCTCTGTGCCAGGTGCTGCAGTCGGCGGGCTTCTTCAACGTGGAGCAGGTGGGCCGCCCGCCGTGACCCCACGTGACCCCGCCCGAGCCGTCCGGTCCAGTCCAAGACCGGCCAGTTAAACCCCGCCCTGCTGCTGTGACCCCCCCCCCCAGGAGGAGGACGTGGACTTCCTGGCCAAGTTCTCGCGGCTGGTCAACGGCATGGGCCAGAGTCTGGTGCTGAGCTGGACCAAGCTGGCCAAAGGCGGCAGCGTGAAGGAGGCGGCCGACACGCTGGCGGCGCTGGAGGCCAAAGTGCCGCTGCTGCTGCGGCTGCTGGTGCACAACGACGACGACATCTCCGCCAACATCGTGGGCTTCTGCTACGAGTACCTGCACGTCCTCAAACAGGTCGGTGACGCGGCGGCGGCGACCGCGACGAACGTCGGGACTCTGCGTGAGCGCTGACCGTATGCGTGTGTGTGTCGTCCTGCAGCTCCCCCAGCTCACGGACCAGCAGAAAGCCAACATCGAGGTGAGACGCGACCTCCGAGCGACCTCCGGCCGAGCGACCTCTGACCTCCCGATTGACTCGTGGTCTCGCCCTTCTCCGCAGGCCATCATGCTCGCCGTCATGAAGAAGCTGACGTACGACGACGAGTACAACTTCGAGAACGAGGCGAGTCCCAGCGGCCGTGGAGGGGTGGGGGGCGTGGTCGGCTCAGCGTGCGTCCTGCTGTTGGCGTGCGGCTGACGCGGCGTGCTGTGTGTCTCAGGGCGAGGACGAGGCCATGTTCGTGGAGTACAGGAAGCAGCTGAAGATGCTGCTGGACCGCCTGGCGCAGGTCTCGCCCGAGCTGCTGCTGGAGGCCGTGCGCCGAGTCTTCACCAACACCATGCAGTAAGGGGCGGGGCCGTCACGGGGCCGCCGCCGCCGTCACGGGGCCGTCACGCCGCCTTCACGCCCTGCGCTCTGTCCCTGCAGGAGCTGGCAGACGGCGCCCTTCATGGAGGTGGAGGTGGCCATCCGGCTGCTCTACATGCTGGGCGAGGCGCTGCCCGCCTCCCACGGCGCCCATTTCACCGGAGACACGGCCAAAACCAGCGCGCTGCAGGACATGATGCGCACGGTGAGCCTGCCGCGCAGCACCCTTGGCGGGGGGGCGGGGCGGTCTGTCGCCCCCCGGTGGCCGCGGCGCCGACGAACGCGCGGTCGATCCGCGGCGTGATCGGAGGTGGCGTGTCGAGCCGCCTCGGGCAGGTGCGGCGCCACCTGTGGGCCCGCACACGCACGGTTGTGTTACAGGTGTGTTTGTGTGTCTGCAGCTGGTGCTGTGCGGCGTCAGCAGCTACCAGCACTCGTCCGTCTCGCTGGAGTTCTTCGAAACCATCGTTCGCTACGACAAGTTCTTCATCGTCGAGCCGCAGCACATCCCCGCGGTCCTGGTGAGCGCACGCACGCGTACACACGCACACACGCACACGCACGCACACACACACACACACTGACCTCGGTGTGTGTGTGCGCACGTCTGACAGATGGCGTTCCTGGACCACCGCGGGCTGAGACACAGCAGTCCGAAGGTGCGCAGCCGCGTGGCCTACCTGTTCTCCAGGTTCATCAAGACCCTGCAGTGAGTATCCCGCTGGTCCAGGATCAGACTCCGCCCACTGCGCGACTGACCCCTTGTTGTTGTCATGTGGACAGTAAACACATGAACGCCTTCGTGGAGGACATCCTGACCCGGATCCAGGACCTGCTGGAACTTTCTCCTCCTGTAAGTCCCCCCCCCTCCCCCCCCCTCCTCAGCCAATCACGGCCCCACTTCCTGGGTTTCCGGCTTCGCTGTGATTGGCTGCCGCCGTCCTCAGGAGAACGGGTTCCTGGCGCTGCTGACCAGCGACGACCAGCTGTTCATGTTCGAGGCGGCGGGCGTGCTGATCGTGAACGGCGAGAGTCCGGCGGACAGGAAGCAGGCGCTGATGCGCGGCCTGCTCACGCCGCTGATGGACGCCTTCCGCCTGCTGCTCGCCAAGCTGCTGCAGGAGACGGACGAGGAGCGGCAGGCGGCGCTGGCCGACTGCCTCAGCCACGCCGTGGGCTTCGCCAGGTGAGGGCGCCACCGAGCCCGCAGGTCTATTCCGGGTCGGTGGTTTCGGCTCTAACCCCCCCCCCCCACCCCCCAGGCCCCCCCCCCCCCCCCCAGCCGGACCAGCAAGGCCTTCAGCAACAAGCAGACGGTGAAGCAGTGCGGCTGCACCGAGGTTTACCGCGACTGCCTGCAGGCCTTCCTGCCTGCGCTGAGCTGCCCCGTCCAGCGGGGGGCGCTGCGCAGCTCGGTGCGCTCCTTCCTGCACCGCATGATCATCTGCCTGGAGGAGGAGGTGCTGCCCTTCGTCCCCGCCGCCTCCGAGCACATGCTGAAGGACTGCGAGGCCAAAGACCTGCAAGAGTTCATCCCGCTCATCAGCCAGATCACCGCCAAGTTCAAGGTGCCCCCCGCCGCCGCCGCCTCCTGCTGCCGCCGCCGCGTGGCATGGCGACGACTGACGGCCTCCTCCTCCTCCTCCTCCTCGTTGCCACGGCAGCGGCAGGTCTCTCCCTTCCTCCAGCAGGTCTTCATGCCGCTGGTGCTGTCCATCTTCGAGGTGTTGGCGCGGCCGGCCGAGGACAACGACCAGGCGGCGGCGCTGGAGAAGCAGATGCTGCGGCGGAGCTACTTCAGCTTCATCCAGGCGGTCACGGGCAGCGGCATGAACGAGGTCATGGCCAATCAGGGTGAGCCCCTCCCCCGCGCGGGCCGCGCCCCCCTCCCGTCCCGCCGCGGCTCAGGCGCCGGTCGCTGACGCCCCGAGGTCTGTCCGTGTGGCGGCGTGTTGCAGGCGCGGAGAACGTGGAGCGCGTGGTCTTCACCATCATCCAGGGCGCCGTGGACTTCCCCGACCCGGTGGCGCAGAAGACCTGCTTCATCATCCTCACCAAGCTGGTGGAGCTGTGGGGGGGCAAGGACGGCCTGGGCGGCTTCTCCGACTTCATCTACAAGAACATCGTCCCCGCCGTCTTCCTCGCGCCGCTCAAACCCACCTTTGACCTGTCCGACGCGCAGACCGTGCTGGTCAGTCAGTCTGTGTGTGTGTGTGTGTGCGCCTGTGTGTGTGCCTGCCTGCCTGCCTGCCTGCTGATGAGTGCAATGTGTGTGTGTCTGACGGCTGTGCGTGTGTGTGTGTTCCAGACGCTGTCCGAGTGCGCGCTCACGCTGAAGATGATTCATCTCAAACAGGTACAGCGACACTTCCTTTGTGGGGCGTGTCCTTGTTTCTGACCCGGCGGTGACTCTGCGATTGTGTGTGTGTGTGTGTGTGTGTATGTGTGTGTGTGTGTGTGTGTGCGTGTGTGTGCGTCAGGGCCCCGAGCTGCTGGTCTTCCTTCAGCAGGAGTATTTACCGTCCCTGCAGGTGTCGCCTGAGATCGCACAGGTCAGTGACACAAAAACTACATCGAAACACTGTCGCCTTCGTTCGCACAATGACACGGTGTGTGTGTGTGTGTGTGTGTGTGTGTGTGTTCTCAGGAGTTGTGTCAGGTTCTTCAGCAGCCAGACGTCAAAGTGTTGAAGAGCTACATGAAGGTTTGGGGCTTTTATTTTGGAGGGTTGGGGTCGCTGGACTCGTCCCGCCCGCTGCCACCTGATTGGACGTCTCCTTTTCCGTGCAGGCGTTTTTCCAGAGAGCCAAACTTTAGGAGCACGAGACACAGGAAGTTCCTCCCCCGGAGGTCCGCCGCCGGGACCTCACACCATCAAACAGGAAGTGACATAGGAGTCTAACTGGGCCCGACAGGACACGCCCCGCCGCACCCCCACGTCCAACCCAACGCCTCCCCGCAGAGGAGGGGCGGGGCTTCAGAGCCAGGTGCACGCGGGCGTCTGGACGACTCGACCTTCTCCATCGTCCCCTTCGGTTCTTTTTACACGCTGCGCAGCCATTGGTCGGTATTCGGGCGCGAGGGCGAGGCTGCGCTCAGGCGCTGCCGTCTGATTGGTGGAGACAATCAGCAAGTCATGACAAAAGGTTCCTGCTCGAAACGAGGCGAAAAGGTTCAGGAACGCAAAGTGTAAATATGGTGTGGAACCCTGTAAATACAGTTAGCTGTAGGACTTTTCTATTCGCTCTGCCAACTTTGTACAGGAGCCCATTTGTGCCAAAACGCGGTCACTTCCTGTTCGCCATCAGTTCATCGATCGACTCATTTCTCTCCCGAAACGTGACAGTTTCTTTTTCAGAGATATTTTTAGAACCATCGAATTTCCTTTGTTGTTCTTCGTTCGTCCACCGCGGGGAGAAATCGCGTCAGTTCTTCTTCGAGAACTTCTTCGGTTTATCGTTTCGACTTCAGTTTCGATCCAAGCTGAGAGCGCTTTGATTTTGGCACGAATGGGCTTCCATAGATGGGAGGTGTGGCGCACCCGTGGGCTGGAGGCGGTTGTCACGGTGACCGGTCGGCCGCCAGAGTCGCAGCAATTTCTTTGCATCGTTGCTTTTCAGAGGGACAAGTGCCTGAGAGTCGTTTTATTTTGAAATCCCCAATGAACGAGGAAGTTGGAACGGATTCAGGCGATTGGAACGAGCGACCTGCAGGCGAGCAGTGAGCGTCGGGCCTGCTGCTCCTCCAGTGAGGGAACTGAAGGCTTCAGTTCCTGGAGGCTTCACGGATGTTCGGTCGGAACTTGACGTTTTCACATCCTGGCGAAAAAAACCCACCTTGTATTTTGGAGACTTTTCGTTAGCTTAGCATAGCATACACTAAAAATGGATGGAGCTGCGAGCGGGACCGTTGTAGGTTCGACATCTCATGTAGCCCCGCCCCCTTTAGCGCTCGGCCTCCGTATGCAAACGGGGAGCGTCTGCCGGGGCGTCTGCTCCGCCTCCAGCATGCGTGTGGGCGTGGCTCTTCCTCGCGGCGTGAAGCTCCTCCTTGATTTTTGTTTGGAAAAGTCGTTTTGACGAATCTTCAGTTTGGATTTGATTAGAACCAATAAAGTGTTTATGAAGCGACCGCCGACTCCGTTTCCTTCCTGCCCGAAGCTCCGCCCCCACCAGCTGCACCTCAAGCGGGCGGGATCCTCTCCATGCGGAAGAGCAGCGACTCTACTCTGAGCTCCTCCCGGCTGGGGAAACTCCTGTCCCGACCTCCAGGGGGCGTCCTGCCACGCGAGTTGAGCCGCGGGGAGCGAACGCAGGCGAGCGCGTCACGACCAGCAGGCGGGTTCAGAGGCTCCATGCGTTTATTGACACGCGACTCAAACTCAAAGCGTCCTCGTTACCAAAATAAAGTCCTACGGCTGCTTTCGTCGGCAGAACGCGGCTCCGCCTCGGCGCCGCCCCGGCGCCACCTCGGCGCCGCCCCTTCATCCCTTGATGACCGCGATCGGCCGCAGTTTGATGGCCTTCTTGCTGATGCCGGCGTCGTGACACGTGTTGACGACGTCCGTCACGTTCTTGTACGACTCGGGAGCCTGACGGGAAACAAAGGTCACGTCACTTTCGGCGCTGCGCTCGGACGGAAGGGAGTGGGCGGAGCCGTCACCTCCTCCATGACCAGCTTGGGCGAGGCCACCCGGATGGCGATGCCCATGTCGGCCAGCTTGTCCAGGACGTCCTGGAAGTCCAGGTTCCTCCGGGACTTGGCGCGAGACAGAGCTCGTCCCTGGAAGGAGGACGGACGAGTCAGAGGAGCCGGGACGGACGCCTGGCGGTCCGGCGGCGAAGGCGGCGGGACTCACCGCTCCGTGACACGTGGTGCCAAAGGTCTCCGTCATGCCCTGCTCCGTCCCCGTCAGGACGTAGCTGCAGGTCCCCATCGTCCCCCCGATCAGCACCGGCTGGCCCGTCAGCTGCAACACACGCGGACGCGCTCACGTGGCGGCGGCGGCGGGGGGCGGGCCGGCGGCGAGGACGGCGTACCTGGTAGTCCACGGGGATCAGCGGGTGGTGC